>JAWDEX010199178.1:0-11741 GCA_035221805.1 Trichilia hirta
TGGGAGTGCGATAAACGGCATTGTTTACGGCGTTTCTCACAGTTATCTCCACAGATGTACAAGTTGATTTATAGAAGCCGACTATGAGAATTGCGGATGATCCCAAAGGCATGGCGAAATCCAAGATGATACACATTATAATGAAGGAATATTGTTCATTATAATTGTTCATCTTACGAGAATCCGTTGCTCTGAAGAAAAAAACAAAGAGCCTGGAATCAATTAGCTTGCTTTTTCAAAAGCTAATGCTCAAGTCTAGCAGCTTTAGATATTTAGTTGATTGTGCAGATAGAAGTGAGGACTTTGGCTGATTCTCTGAAAGTATTTATAGGTGGAAGAATATGCATGGGGCAGCTGCATAAACTGCCAAAAAACGTCTGTAGTTGTAGTCATATTCATGGCTACATTCAGATTGAAGTTTTCTACATTAGCCTCTTCTTCCATCGAGAAATAATTAATTAATAAGCTGCCTCTTCTTCCATGCTCTTGCCAATAGTCAGCTTTCATTGTTAATATTTCTTTTACCTAATTTAATTCGTGCCTTAGTTTTAGTATTGATCTAGATCTCGCAGACAATGAATTATTGTTAATTAATTAATTTTCTTTGGAAGATGAATAATCCAAATATATTATACAAGATGAATTAATTAATTGATTAATATTATACAATTAATTAGCTTCGCACATCACAAACCATTTTGCTAGTTGCTTAAATCGTGAAGACGACCAGGCCTTGGCGTTTTGCATTATTATTGTACGTGTTTAACGTACTTTGACCGAGTTTGGCTGGTTCAAACATCCCTTTATTTGAGCTAACAGAGTAGAGTTAGTAAGACAAATTTGTATAAAAAATTTACATTTATAATATTATTCTAAAGTAAAATAATTTTCAAATTATTTAAAATTTTAAGAAGTTAAAGAATACACGTATAAATTACTACCAGAAATGCTTGTTCTCTTTCCCATAGGTGGTACCAAGTTCCAAATAATGGCTGATCAGTGGAGAAAAGAAAGAGAGACAACAGATAGATTTGATTAAAAGCAAGATGCCACAATTCAATTGAATCAATTCCATTAACTATAAGCCAAACCAACAAACTACAACACGCAAGCAAAATCAACACACTATCCTATCAGAATTCACAGACGTTAATACAAATCAGATGACGAACACCCAAAAGAAAACTCCAAGACATCTCACTAATGGGTGGTAGAGTAAGCTGCAGCAGCACCTCTGTTTAAAGCTCTCTCCAACCTTGTCTCAAATGGGGTTGAATGCCAGTTAACTTTCTTGTCCTGCATTTACGCAGAAAACCAAATCAGAACTCACGATCACCTTAAACCACTAAAATTCCCATCAAACTTCACTTTCTATAATGGAGTACCTCTCTGTATTTGCTGGTTGTGTTTGGAATTCCTTTATAAGAAGACGTGGATCCAGAATCCTTGGTGCTGCTGGTTGGACTCCAATAGGTCCCAACAGTTCCTATTATCGGCATCTCATCAGGGCTTCGACTTGGCGACTTCCTTGGTGAAGAAGAAGCTGAAAACTTCTTGATTTCTTCAAGAGTTAGTGCACCCAGAATAGGCCTATCTTCTTGACTCCTCATTGAATTTGTTGATCCTTGTGACATGATTTTCTGAGGTGATGTGGTTAAAGAAACTGTGCTGTTACTTTTATTGATGAGTGTGGTTTCTGATGAAGACAACCAATTTGAGAGGCTGGTATCCACTGTTATTTCTTGGTTGGCCTTCTTGGATTGATGTTCAGGTTTTGATTTGAAGCTGAGAGATAGTTCATTAAAACCCTGCTCCATACTAAACGAAGCTCTTTGGTGTTCTTCATCCATGGTGAAATTCTCTTTCTGCTGCTTTAATTGTGGTTTCCCCCTTGCTTTGACAACCTTCCATTGAGTGAGATTTTCTACTGGGTTCAAAACAGAATGAACATAACCACTCCTATCTCTTACAGTTCGATTAAACATAATTGGCTTCACTTCTTCGTCATCTAAACCACTAGTCGCCATTGAACTATCAATCTTCTTTGAGTCCAATTTTCTCCCAGCAATTGTTGATTCAACAATCCCATCATTATCATCCTCATATACATCATCATAATCCAATATTTCGTCATGATCTTCATCATCATCATCATCATAATCGTCAAGATAATCATCGTTGCAGTCTAATTCATCATCACTTTCTCTGCAATTCTGGTACCTATGATTAGTCGGATAAGACCCTGAGCTTGATGTAATCGAACTAGCTTCAGAAGTAGAATGAGATTGATTTGATTTCACTGAATTCTCCTCTTTTTCCTTCTTTCCGTGTTCAGCAGCCTCAGGAAAAATATCAGTGACTTCTTCAGGAAAAACATGCTCATAGGTTTTGACATTGGCATCAAAAGTTACTCTTTTCCGAGCACCGGTCGAGCTCGACTGCTCCTCAGACTGAACCCTACATCCAGAGCCTCGAAACATTATACGACAAACCAGAAAACAATTCCAAACCAATTGCTTATGTGATGATTCTGAAACGCAAAAAATAGAATTCAACGAAAAGCAGAAGAAGCCCTTGAATATTGATTACTCACCCGACTTCTGAAAGTGGGGTGACAGGCTTTTCTGAGTATTCCTGAACAGAAGAAATTATAGATTGCCCCGGAAGAGGATTGTAACTTGTATTTCTTTGCTGCAATTTCAACACCCATGTAAGAGACAATATATATATATATATATATAATTGAGATCGAGTGCAGTTTCCTAAAAAAACAGGGGATCTTAAGTTACAAATATCTTGCATCATTAATTACTTTCCTTCCAGTTTCAGGAAAGCATACAGAGGAACTAAATTCTGGGGAAAAAATACAGAACAATGAAAGAGAACAAGTAAATACAAAGATGAATTTTTACTTACGTTTTCTCTTGGCTGAACCTTGTTTCGCCGTTTCCGTTGTTTTCGATCTTTGGATGAACCAAAACAAGCAAGAAAGCAACCCATCCGAAGATCTTCTTTGGTTGGTCTCTGAAACAGGAAATTACTTCTGGGTTTCTTTCTGCAACAGAGAAAAGGGCAGTATTTGGGTTAATGGGTTTTCATTGGTTTCGTGTTTAGAGAAAGGAGCGGAATGAAAGGAATGGGAGCAAAGGCGGTAGGGACAAAACGGTCAAGGAATTCGAAGTTTAGGGGGATCTAGGGTTTTTAGCAAATTAAAAAAGAAGGTGACCGTTAGGAAATCCTGATTGTGGAACCCAACCTGACCATAAATTTTTTTTATTTATTATTCTTACTTTTTTCGGATTATGTAGTCATACATAGTGTCAACTATTGAATTACCTTGGACCGTTTATCAGTGGGTCCCGTATTTGAGACAGAATATTCTCTCGACAGTGAGAAGTTTATCGTTTGAAATGATTAAAGCTAATATGAGTAGTTAAAAGTTATTTTAAATATTTAATAATTTTATATAAAAAATAAATTATGAAATGTATGAGAGAAAGTGTTGTCTAAAACTTGATTTTGGGAAATAATTTTATTATAAATATATTTTTATATAAATAAATAATTTGAAATTAATTTGAAATAAATTGATAAATTCTACCATAATAACAAATAATATTATTAAAATTTAAATAAGATTAAATTAAAAATAAATAGAATTGAATTGAATGATAAGTATTATTGTGTTGTGCTAAATACGAGAGATGATTAAATTAAACTGTTTATATAATTTTATTATTAAAATCAAATATATTTAATTAAATTAATTTAAATAAATGTTTAAATGATAATCTAAATTAAATTATTATATTTTAATAATTTTATACAATAATCTTTTTATAAAAATAATTTTTATTTAGATTGTATTTATTTTGATTATTTGTCTTATTAAAAATATTTTAACAATATAATTTATCAAAAATATGTAAATTACTTTTAAAAAAAAAATTTACTAAACAATTAATTGATTTTTTTTCAATTAATTTTTCAAAGGACCAACAAAAACAGAATTTTAAAAGCTTCAATAATCTCAAATTGGCCTAAATAAATACTATATTTTGCTTTTAATTCCATAAGACAAATTTGAACATATCTAACTATTGTAATTACCATATCATCTATCTTATATTTTAAATTATATAAAATATATTAGGGTCTGTTTGGTATAGTTTTCTAAGCAGAATTTCTTAGAGTAAAAATTCTATAATTTGACCTTTCGAAAAAAAAAATGGCTTTTTAATTGTCATAAGTAATTTTTGGTAAAAATAGAATAATTGGTGTAATAAATAAATTATAAAAATTAATTCACTAGTGAAATGGAGCAATTTTTTTAAAATAAAACAAGAATATTTTAGATAATTTAACATTTTAAAATAACTTTATTGTCAAGAGTTTGGAATTTGGAATTTTTTAGGAAAAGAAAAACAATTTTTTAATTATTTAAAAATCCTTCTTTAATATCAACTAAATGATATTAAAAATTTTAAATAATTTTTTTATATTAGAAAACTCTTTTGAGTAGAAAAGCCAGACACTTAATAATATAATCTTATTACATGATTGATATAAAAGGAGTTTACATACTAGTTTTTATTCTTAATATTGTTCTTGTAAGAATATTTATAATGTACCTTTTAAATAAATATTACCTAAAAAGTATTAATCACTAAATTAATTAATATAGGCTAGAGTAATATTGTGCAAACAATGTATAAACTCTTATATAAATTCTTTTTAAGCAAACTATATAATAAAATTATGTTATTATCAAATATTTTATGTAATTTATATTTTATTTTTGTAAATTTTATTTACTATTTTAAAAATATAATACATATTATAATTATATAATACTATTATGAGATAATTTATACAAAAAATTTGTATTGATTACTATTACTTAATGTTAGTTATATTCTAAGAGAATATCATTAATATTAATTAAAATATAACTTAATTATAAATTTCTTATTTATAAAGTTTATATTTCCAATTTGAGTACCCATAGGTTTGATAATTTGTTTCATGTATTAAGTAATTTTTTAATATATAATATAACCTCTAATATGGTAATTTTACATTATTTCACTAATATGGTAATTTTACATTATTTCAAGTCAATTATTTTCTTAATTGGAAATATAAATTTGCATGCTAATTTTATATATGTAGTACTATTTGTACGGTCTTATAATTTTTTTCTTTTTTTTTTTATGACGAGAAAACTCTTATACTCAGTCATCACTGCGGCGGTCGGCTATATGCAAGTCAGACACTCACTTTTTTGGGGTATGTGTCCGCAGATCACACAGCATTTATCTTGAATCAATTAAGATCATGTATAAGGACTACACTACAGTAGTATCAAATACAGGATAAAACCCCAACTGCATCATGCTCTTATAACTGAATGTACTCTAAAAAATTTGAATTCAAGACCAACACAAATACTTCCCCAAGATAAAATCACTCGAGTACACTCTGTGAGTGCTCTTATAATTTATTTTATTCAAATTATAAATAAAGAAGGATATTATTCAAAATATTCAAATCAAATTCAAAATTATTACATTCTTTCTATACAAAATACATATATTCCTTTCTTGAAGAATTATTTTATTTTATTTTTGCATAAAAATTGCTTAAATAATAGTTATATTGTTGTTACGAAAACACTTTGACCGAGAATCTATCGTGCGTATCTTTTGGGGGTACTTTTGACAAAAAGAAAATTTATGCGAGAAGAAATATAAAAGCATAGTGATACAAAAGTATTTAAAGAGGCTTCTCTAATTTCAATTGCTCAATATTTTTTAAAATTATTCCTTTCTTAATGAAAAAATAAAATTGTTTAGTTAATTGATATGCTATGAAGTTAATACGCATTTTTTATTATTTAGAATTAAAAATATTATTATATTTGTATATAACTGAAGTTATTATGAATTTGCTGGCGTACTTTTAAAAAAATAATTTGTAACTGAAAAAAAAAAATATGGTTATACAAAAGTATAAAAGAAATTGACTCAGAACACTTGAAAAAGATTACAAAATTTTAGACATATAATTGTTAAACGAAAATTGAAAAAAATATATTTTGGGGTGAGAGAGGCTCGAACTCTCGACCTCAGGATAACTCGAAGCTATGAGACCTACGCGCTAACCAACTGCGCCACCACCCCAGATTGGGTTTCTGTAACCAATGTCGTTGGATTTGATTCCTCTCTACAGGCGCTGAGGCCGTGGTCGTATACCGACACGGTCTCTGCTTACCCTAAACATTAAAAAACCAACCAACCAACCAACCCTAACCCTTCTTCTCCCCCTTTCTCTGTCCCGCTTCCCTTGGTTAGAGAGAGTAAAAGGAAAAAAACAAAAAAAAAAAGAAGAAAAGAAGAAAAGAGAAAAACAGTAAAAGAAAAAGAAAACACGCTAAATCTAATGGACTCGGACGAGGGTAAGCTGTTCGTTGGAGGAATAGCATGGGACACTACAGAAGATAAGCTTGGGGAATACTTCAACCAATACGGCGACGTTTCTCAGGCAGTAATAATGCGTGATAAGACCACCGGTCGTCCACGTGGATTCGGCTTTGTTGTATTTTCTGATCCTTCCGTTCTCGATCGAGTATTGCAGGACAAGCACACCATTGATGGACGTACGGTGAGTGCTCAGAAAATTATTTAGCTGCTGTGTTGTGGGGATTGATAGTTTTTTCGATTTTTATTCTTATTTTTTTATAAAGGAGAATTCGTGGAACAGGGTACTTAAAATATTGATTCTTTAATTGTCAATTGATGGTGATGGTAGCTCCTTAGTGAATGGCACTATTTGATTAATCATGGACTTACTGAGGTTGATGAGTTTGGTAACTTTTTGAGCTGTAAAATTAAAATTTTTTTTGTTGATTTGTAATGGAGGCGTAGTTTTAGTGACAACCCGTTGATAAGCATACCCAGTTGGTCTGAGAGTGAGCTTCATGACTTGTTTGATTAAAAAATTGGTTTTGTTTTATCTAATTTGTATGTGTATGGTGTTAGGGGATGACTCTTGGTTTCTTTTGGTTCGTTGTTCTCTCTCTCTCTCTCTCTCTCTCTCTCTCTCTCTCTCTCTCGTGTACATATCTATTAAAAGCGTGCCAATATTTGTAGTTTGGTAGTTAAGTTTGCCAGTGTTCATTGAGTTGAGCATGACAAATGTAGTATTTTATATGACTAGCTGCCCTATAGTACTGCTGTTGTATCCCCCAACTAGTAGCTTAGACGTTTGAGTTGGATTAGGAACAGTTGATTTTCAGTGAAGTCATTAGGGGCCAATATATCATTACTTGAGTACTATTTATTTATTTTCATGACAAGAGTTCATACTTTGAGTTTTTTTTTTTGGACAAGGTAGAAATGTTTTCATATTCTGATTGATTGTTCTCTGTATTATTTGTTTTCCTATATTAAATATATATGTGCTGTCTTATAGGAAATGAGTATATGATTATGATTATTAGCCTACCACTTTTATTTCCTAAACACTTTTTTGGCGCACTGACACTCATGTAAATACATATAGACATGTGCATATTTATCTTTTTCTGAGACTTAATTTACTTTGGCTACATAGGTGGAGGCAAAAAGGGCTTTGTCAAGAGAAGAACAACACAGCTCTAGATCCGGAAATTTTAATTCTGGCAGAGGTTCTGAAGGAGGAGGATATGTCAAAACTAAAAAGATATTTGTTGGAGGACTACCACCTACTTTGACGGAGGATGGATTCCGTCAGTATTTTGAAAATTACGGTCATGTAACTGATGTCGTTGTAATGTATGACCAGAATACTCAAAGGCCTCGTGGCTTTGGTTTTATAACCTTTGATACAGAAGATGCAGTTGATAATGTTCTTCAAAAGGTCTTCCATGAGTTGAATGGTAAACTTGTGGAGGTAAAACGAGCCCTTCCTAAAGATGCAAGTTCAGGTGGTGGAGGTCGTTCTGGGAGTTACCAAGGTTACAATGCTTCTGGTGCCAATTCTAGTACATTCGATGGACGAATGGATGCGAATAGATACATGCAGCCCCAAAGTAATGTGGGTGGTTTTCCCTCTTATTCTGGCTACGGGGGGGCACCAGGATATGGTTATGGAGCAGCAAGCAGTGGAGTTGGATTTGGTGGTTATGGCAGTTATGGTATGGGGGGTTATGGAAGTACTGGTACTGGGTTTGGTGGTCCCACAGGGGCATATGGAAATCCAAATGCAGGTTATGTGGGTGTGGCACCTGGTTCCTTAAAGAGTTCTTGGGGAAGCCAAAATCCTTCCGGTTATGGCCCTTCTGGTTATGATGAAAATGCAGGTTATGGGGCCACCAGGGGAGCTGTTCCTCCTTCTATGGGTCACGCCCAAGGTGGGGCTTCTGGTTATGCCAATCAAGGATATGGATATGGTAATTATGGTGGAGGCAGTGGTCCTTATTCTGGTGGTTATGGAGCTGCTCGTGGGCGAGCTGGAAATGGTGCTGGAGGAGATCGTGAATATGGTGACACCAACGGGAACTCAGGGTACACAAATGTGGCCTGGAGGTCTGATTCTTCACAGACCTCTAGTTGTTACAGTGGTGGGTATGGTGATCCTCATTCCAGACAGGCACAACAGCAGTGATTAGAGACACCTTCAGCTTCTTTTTTCTCTGCTTTACCTTGCAGAAGAATTGGATTGTGATTGATAAGAGATTGTTGGAATGGTTGGATTGCTTGAATCTCAGTTTTAGCTTGCAGTAGTCAGTCTGCTTATATACAGTGACTAGGAGATCCAAGTAGTTGCAATATTTATTTTTCAGTAGTGTTTGTTATTGAATTATAGTGCTAAACTTAAGAAGTTGTTTTTTGTTTTTTGTTTTGTCTGCTTTTTATTTTATTTTATTTTGAGCCGCTTTCCCTTTTTGTTCCTGTTCAAGGCTGGTAGTGTTATGAGATTCCTTTAAATATTGTGGGTAATTATAATATTAGTGTTTGTTTAATGACACTTTATTAGTGCTTATTTCCTGCAATCTGTTAAAAATTTGCTCATGATATTATGAAGTATGCATTTTTGAAGCTATTTTTCTACTAGCAGTACAATAAGTAATGAATAAGTTGGCATTGTAAAGATTGAAGATTAGAGATGCTGAAATGTAGTGAAGCTTTCTTGGTAATGTGGTTAGATCTCTCAAAATGGCTTTGATTACTTCTGAGTAGAGCCATAGTGGCAGTTGACATATCGAAAAGAGATATGATTGTTTTCCTCCTGTATTTGCCCTTCTTTCACAGGAGGAGACAGAATAGCACATTCTGAGTTGGAAATCAAGGAGCTCAAATAATGAAGCGTGACTGAGGATTTGGACAGGAAATTAAACTGACCTCATTCAATGATGCTTTGCTCACATTATCTTTCAGGCGGATGATGGGCTGGAGACTTCCAAGTCGCTGAAACAGGTCATTTTGTGTGTAAATTTAGAGGTAGGTTGCCCATAGCATGTTATTTAATCCTATTATTTTTCACTTGCTTTAATGCTTTCTTAGGTAGAGTTTCTCATTGGACTACTGATTCTTTTTTTGGGAGTCTAAGATGGAAACTAAATGAACTTTTGCAGTCCTAATGAAAGAGGGTTTGGCCCTTTGGTCAGGGCACCTTGTTTAAGTTTGGATATAGTTCCATTTATGGTATCATCTTAACTATGTTTCTTTACTTCAATCTTGGTTCCCTGCCGGCAGATCACTGTCTAAAATGAGTGGTATTCACCAATTTTATTACCAGCAAGACGTTTTTGTCTCAGCCTCTCTTCTTCCTCCTCATAGTCCATTTTATATACCCCTCATTATGATGATTTGTTGATGTGTAGTTTTTTTCCAACCTATACATTCTCTCCTATTCTTCTTTATATTATTAAATGTGTTTTTTCTCTGTAATACAGGAGCCTGATGTTCAAGCTTTGTATTATCAACTCGACACGATTTATGTCAAAGTAATTTGGAGCAATCATGTACCCTATCCAATTGCGAACTTTGGAGCAGTCATCCAACAGAAATGCTGTTGTAGAATTGACCGTGGTATGGTTAGGATTACAAATATCATAAGCACTTCTTTGAGAGGTAGGAGGTTGAAAGGTTGCCAAACTGAGTATTCATGGTGTCCTTTCAACACTGGTCAGGTGTTCTACTTGTGCCGCCTTCTATTTAATGTTGATTTTTAATGAAAGCTTGGATGGTGGAGTTATCTTGACTTGCTGTGAGTCCCTGATGCAGAAATTGGGATTGTTGGGTAATTGATGGATGAGGAATATGCTTTTTTGAGTTTTTCTGGTTTAGACTTTAGTTCAAATTTTGATTGCTTGGTATTTGGAGTTATTCCCCATTCCTGAGAGCTAGATACTCTGTATTCCTTTTATTTCAATCATACCTCTCCATAAAATCTAACAATTCTCCAAACAATGGTTCGATTCCCTAGCTGTAGAAGTAAGGATCCCAATTTTTTGTCTTAATTACAACCTTTTTTCTATCGTTGTAGATTCCATTTGTTATCTATTTTTCTGTCCTCTTCTTTCAAAGCCCTTATCTTGGTTACAGGATTTTTCACACTTGAGAATGAAGTCCAATGCGGTAAGAAAGGAACGCTTCTTCGATAATCTGTAGAAAACTACATTCTCTTGTTTGTTTGTTTGTTTTAATAAATTTGGAATAATTGGTTTTGTGTTCTTGTTTTTGGCCGGGACACGTATTCTTGATGGCATTGGTTAAAGAAAGGAATAATCTTTGGTATAATTACAAAACGGCTGGCAATACAGATCCCGTAATGGGCTTGGATTCCTGGAGCTACAAGTTGAGTATGCTGTATGTTACGATTACTACAACTAGCATAACGACAGTAGGTGGCTAAATGCTGGCGTGTCATGTCATGCCATGTCATGCCATGTCATGTCAACTTATCTTGTGTGAATTCTGATTTATTTATCTTATTTTATTTATTTAATAAAATAAATAGTAAATAGTAAAATGAAGGAAAAGAAAATTGATCGCCAAATATAATGTTTTGAAATTTTCACGATGACGCTACTATTTTTAAGAAATGAGCATCGAAACAAAACAACAATCAGGACATACGAGCGCAGCCTCCATCAAAAAATTTGGTGGACGCATCCTGTGTAGTAAGTTACGTTAATTATATTTTGAATCTTTTTAATGTTTTAATTATATATTTAATTTTTGGTTAACTTCCTATTATATTAACAATTATGCTAAGACTAAAAGTTCTTTTACAAACTCTTGGATACAAATTAATACATAAAACTTGATATGGTTTTATTCACCTTGAGCATTCTGATCTTCATTATTGTTTAGCAGATGATTTGATTTGGGTTTTATTGCTTTGGTATTTTAACCTTTGTTTTATTTATCGAGACGGTTTAATTCTTTTATTTAAAATTTTTATTTAAAAAATAAAAATTTCGGATGGAACATACGGACACATGTATTAAAAAATAGTTTTAGTATCTTATCACGTTAAGGGATATAATGCTTTACAGGTTGTATGTATTTATTGCAGTCTCAGATCTAACGTAAAAGAATAGTGAAAAGACTTCTCAAATAATTATATTTAATCTTGTCTAATTAAGCTCTCGTTTTTTGATGGTCACACGTGCAGGGGCTTTATAAATGGTGAAATTGTTACATGAAAAAAGATTTGTTTCTTTGGAGGGGGCTATTTTTCAACAGTTGAGA
>JAWDEX010199197.1:0-40711 GCA_035221805.1 Trichilia hirta
CAACTTTATATATATATATATATATATATATATCTTCTCCAGTCTCCCATACAGTCATAAATCATATTTACGTTGTATTAAATAATCAGAATATTTCTCGAACCTACAAGTACTAGCGCGTCATCTATCATTTTGTATCACTTTGGTACAACACATTATAACTTAAGTTCTCAATGATCATGAGTGACCTCTAGCAAGATATCATGACCCCAAAACACAGAGAATGTTATTCTGGATAAACCTATATAGTCGTACTTGTATGTAGTAAAATCCCTCTACTGTCGACTCCCGATCGAGTGTAGGTTATGGAATCGTCAAACCCCTAACTCGATCATAAGATTAAAACCTCAATCATAAATAAGATCCACTTATCCAAAAATTTATTTTTTTTTGAAATTCGTGTACTCTGATCAAAGATTTAATTTTCGTACATAACAATTCTACCTAGAAGCTCAAATATCTAAGTCAGCAGATTCCATATTGATCATTACCTGTTCTCATATAATAAGAATACATTACCATCAAACTTTTTTCACTAAGCTTGGCTAGCTCAGTGCGATACACACAAGTGAACGATGAGTCTCATTATAGATTATAGTCATAATATCTCAAGTCTAAGGACAATGGTACACTGGTATAGTTGTGTGACAAATCATTGACTGTAGATATTCACCCATGTGATTTGTCACGATTGGTCATGTTCAGTATCACGTTCTGAAATGCAACACCCATGTTTATGCTCTTGTGATATGAGACTCGTCATCCAACTATTAGCATCGTATACTAATCAGTGGCAGCAACAAAATATACTGATCATGCAATGCCATTATCCCTAATGACATTACTTTGATCAAGAAAAAATTTGGATATATTTAAATTATAGATTCTGTACTTATATAAATAACTCTTTGTATATAGATCTTGACACATAATAAACCACAGGAACATATCTTGCATTAATAAGAAAATAAATAAATAACAACTGAAAAAAGTGCAAGATACAAAAGTGAAATGCTTTTTTATTCATTGTAAATATTTTTATAATACACACACACACACACACATAATAAGATAATGGGCCTAAACCTCATGACATGATTGGTTCTAAGGCATATCTCTAACATTAGAAACCTAGATAAACACGTAATAAATTTTAGACCTTTCTATGTCTTCTATGTAATACAGTATAATCTTTAATATGACTGTGAGCAGAGAAGTAAACTAAAGAATGATAAAAATCAAATTGCGATGCTTCGATTTAAGTGCCTCTAAAATAGATGTTATAACTTTGCTTATAGATCATAGAAATTTAGAACTTCTTATTTTTTTTATAATTATTAATAGCCTTAATTGAATTGCAATCTAATTGCATATAACTTCTCTTGTGATAAATTCATCTCATATTCCACCGTTGCTGCCACCTGAAGCTAGTTGAGCTTAGGGATTTCATCTTAATATTGTGAGTGGATTTGTTTTAATCTCTTTCAAATCTTATGAATTATTTTAATCTTAAATGTGATTTATTTTCATTATATAATGAATTATGGGAGGAGATGAAATTGTTGTTCTGGTGGAGACTAGGAGGAGATCTCCTTGTTTGTGATTTTCGATTTATATCTTGAAATTTTATTTAGGTACATTGAGTGATTTTGTATTGATGATTTATTTTGTATATTAAAGGTGTGATGATTGATTTTATTTCTGTGGTGACTATGTGTATGTATGTATAAAGATTTAAGGCATAACCCCTTATCTTAGAAATTAAAGATTTGGAGCACGATCTCTTATCTCAGAGTTTAAAAATTCAGAGCACGACCTTTTATCTCAGAGATTAAAGATACAAGCACTGGCCCCTATGTCAGAGCATGTATTATGGTCATGCTACCAAAGTTATATATGTATGTTTATTGTGATATTGATGTACGCAAGATTGAGTTCTTTTTTTAAACTTAAGTTTTCTTACCAGATGTATATTATTTTCTAATAAATGATTTTATCCTATAGTTTAATTTTAGTCTACTCACTGAGTTCTTCTTAAACTCACCCCTTTCATCCTTCAATTTTGCAGATCTAGTCTTGGTGAGCTATTTTAGATACTCAGAGACATAAGCTAAGAGGAGGATATATATACTGCAGTCATTAGGGTTACAGGTCTATCATAGTCTTAGTAGTGATGATGTATTTGTATAATTGAGCATTGTGACATTTTGTAAAAGGATGTATAAACTTAAGAATAGTTTATATTATTATGAATACTATTAAATTTTTATGTAAATGTTGCATTATATATATATATCATGAGCGGGCAATTCGCCTTGACTATATTTCATTTATATCTATTATTATTAAATGCATGACATGATAAATTCAGGAATATCAGATCAATTAGACAGGCTTAAGATAATAGTGTGATCTATCATCTGCCGGTAACATCATCAGATTTTGGGGATGTTACAGACAAAGATGAAAATATCAAGATTTTAATTAGTGATAAAATATTCACACTAATTAAAGATTATCTAAACTTCTTACTTTCCTATTTCTATTATTAATATTATTGTTGTATTTTTTTATTCTAATTTTAATATTATTGTAATTATATAATATATATTTTTTGTCTAATCTGTGAATCTTTATATTTAATAAAAAAAATGAGTTTCAATAAATTATCTTTCTTAAAAAAGAAAGTTAGAAATATATGCTTAATCAACAGCGCATCTTCACACACTACCTTGAAAGATAAAAAATATTTTTCAGAACTTATAAATATTAAAGTAATAGTTTTATACTATATCAGGTCCTGTAAATCTTATTGAAGGATCCAAAAGAGCTATAGTTTTATTAGCAAGTAAAATCAAATTATGCATCCAAAAGAAATCTACTTAATTTTAAAAATATTGACAGAAATGGATATCATCTTAAGACTTTAAATGAAAAAAAAATATTAAATATCTTTGCATTACTTCTAATATTTTAGGCAAAAAATGCATATTAAAAAAACTTTTAGCTTTCGCATCTAGATTATATTATACAATTTAATTTCAATTAAAAACTACATTGTGATAAATTAGAAGTTTAATGATACAAAATTATTTATGTTATGGCATGACCGATTAAACATTTAAGATCAACAATGACGTGTAAAATTATTAAAAATTTTAATAGACACTCATTAAAGAATTAGAATATTCTTTGTCTAATAAAAATATTTATAACATTTACTCATAAGAAAAACTAATAGTCAGACTACCCTATTCTAAAATTAATTTGAATCTCTATTGTTTTTATAAAAAATTCAAAAAAATATTTGTAGGCCAATACACTCATCTATCAGTCATTTCACTATTTCATGGTCTTAGTTGATATATCTAATTAATAGTCACGTGTTTGTTTATTATCTTCACGTAATATTGTATTTTCTAGATTGCTTATTTAGATTATTAAGTTAAGAACACAATTTTTTAATTATCTAGTCAATCCTATACGTCTGAATAATGTTAATGAGTTTACCTTTAAGACATTTGATGATTATTGTACATGAGTAGGTATTGATATAAAACATCTTATCCCAGATGTTCATATATAAAATGGTTTAGATGAATCTCTTATTAAGAGAATTCAGGTAATTGCATGAACTCTTTTATTACATACTCAATTACCAATTTTTATATATAAACATGTTATTTTACATGCTACATCATTAATTTGTCTTAGATCTACTGCTTATAATCAATATTTTCTATTGCAATTTATAACTGATCATTAACCTAATTTATTTCATCTACATACTTTTGGTTGTGCTATTTATATTCCTATAGCTCTTTCACAACATACTAAATAGGGCCTCAACATTGATGGTGAATTTATGTTAGTTTTAACTCACCTTCTATTATCAAATATCTTGAATCCTTAACAAGTAATTTATTTATTGTATAATTTGTAGATTATTGATTTTATGAGACAATTTTTCTAACATCGATTGAGAATTTATATTAATTTTAACTCACCTTTTATTATTAAATATCTTAAACCCTTAATAGGTGATTTACTTACCATACGATTTACGAATTATCAATTTTATAAAAAGTTTTTTTATCATCTGGGAAAAAAAAATATCTCCTGAAGTTAAGCCAGAACTTTCTTAAAATACAATTACTTTATCTTATTTTGATTCTCACACTAATCAATGTAAAATAAGGTGCGAATGATCATGCAACTTTAAAAAATTATAAATTAATTATTAGATGCATTTCATGATACATCATGAGTGAACAAATTATATATACTAGCTGTTAATACATCAACTTAGGTGAATATTCCTAAAAAATAACTAAAAGAAAATGAATCATTTATGATATGCCAGAAGAGTGATAAATTACTTGGTTCAAAAGATGCAATTTTACAAAAAATAAAAAATCAAACAACTGGAAATATTAGTGCTATATCTACTACTCTAAAAAAGTCAACTATCCCTGAAAAGATAAATATGTATGAATAGCTATTATTTATAAAAATATAAGTGTTTTTGAAGTGACACAAGCCTTTAAAGAGACACAAAAATTGAAAAATAAAAAAAAATTTATAAATTATACTTATATGAATATCATATGATATCATAATAATATAGTCATCGATAACGTATTTTCTTACTCAGTGACTATTAAGATTATAAAAGATGATTATGAGTTAAAATTGTTAATGAATATAGATAAAGGCATGATTAATCTTAATAAAAAAAAGTAATTCAAATAGAATTAACTTCTCTTATCAAATAAAAAGTATTTAAACCTATAGTTCAGACACTTGAAGATGTCAAATCTATTAGATACAAATGAGTATTTGTACGAAAATGTAATGAGAATAACAAAGTTGTAAAATATAACACATGACTCATTACTTAAAGTTTCTTTCAAAAATCTGGTATTAATTTTGATGAAATATGTTTTTCTCTGATAAATATTATTACGTTTCGATTTTTAATCAGTTTGGCACTTTTTAAAAAAATTTGATAAGCAATTTATGAATGTAGTGACTACTTATTATATGGATCACTTAATACAAATATTTATATAAAAATCTCTGAAGGATTCAACTTACTCAAAATATATGTAAATCAAAATATCGTAATTTATATTCAAATAAACTACAATAATTTTTTGTATAGATTAAAATATGATGGGCGTATATGTTACAATTGTTTAAGTGAATATTTGATACAAAAAAGATTATATTAATAATCTTATATATTTATGCATATTTACAAAAAAATTAGAATATAAATTTGCTATTGTAACAGTATATATTAATGACATAAATATAATTAAAACTCTTGAAGAGATTCTAAAAGTTACTGAATACTTGAAAATAACTTTTGAAATAAAAGATTTAAAAAAAATTAAATATTGTCTCAGCCTACAGATTTAGCATAAATTTAACAAAATATTTGTCCATCAGTCATATATATTGAAAAGATTTTAAAATATTTAATATAGATAAATCTCATCTATTGAGTACTCTATTGGTTGTTCCTTCTCTTGATCTTAAAAACGATCCATTTTATCTTAAGGAAAATAGTAAAGAAATATTTGATTCAAAAGTACCATATCTTAATACTATTGGTGCCTAATTAAATCTGATACAATGTACTAAATTAGACATAGCATTTATTGCGAATTTACTAGCTAAATTTAGTTCTGAACCTATTCAAAAATATTTAAAAAGTATTAAGCATGTATTATATTATCTTCGTGGAACGAAAAATTTGGAATTATTTTGTTTTAATAAACTAACAAAAAATTCAAGTTTAGTTAATTATACAGATGTTAGTTATTTTTTTAACTCTCATAAAACTCGTTCTCAAACAGAATATATATTTACTTATAACAATGTAGCAATCTGTTGACAATTCACAAAGCAAACTCTTGTTGCAACATTTTTTAATCATTCTGAGATCTTTACTTTATATAAAATTAGTCATGAATGTTTATGACTACCGTCTGTTATATATCATATTTAGAGTACATGTAATTTATTTTTTATTTTAAAAAATTTACCTATAATTTATGAAGATAATACTACTTGTATTGCTTAAGTTAGAGAAGGATATATTAAAGATGATAGAACTAAACATATTTTACCTAAATTTTTTTATACTCATAAACTTCAATAAAGCTACCAGATTAATGTCAAATAGATTCGCTTCTTAAATAACATTGTTGATCTTTTTACATATGCTCTATTTATATCAATTTTTGAAAAGTTGGTATATAATATTAATATGCATTATATTTATAAGTTGATAAATTAATATATATTATTTTGAGGGGGAAATTTTTATTAGAAAGAGTCAACTATGGATTGTACACTTTTTTCTTCAATCAATTATTTGTTCCACTAAATTTTGACTGGTAAGATTTTTAATGAGGCAGTATGAAATACATATTAAATTAATTAAAAATATTAAAAATCAAAGGGGAATGTTATTTAATTATGATTTTTTTAATTTTTAATATAATTAGATCTTAACTTTTAAAAAACTAAGTATCTTGATTTTTGAGTAAAATAGGGTGGATTATGTTTTACTAAGTTAGAGTAAATTTACTAAATTTTTCTCTTGTTTTTCTCTTCTTTTATTTAATAATACATAATAGAGTGAGAGTGATTAAAATAATTTTTTATAAATACTATTCCTTCTGTAATAAATCAATACACATTGATTAATATAATTTCTTTTTTATTTACTCTTTAAGAAATTATATTTTTATCTTACCTAGTTTTATTTATATTCTTAATTTATTCTATTATTTTTTGAGCTAATATTTATAATATTTACGTCATAATTGTATAGCCAAATTTTCCTAAATTACTTTTATTCGTTGTTATATACTCTATTTTTTATATTAACATTTTATGCAAATTTGCTTATTTTAAAAGTTTTTTCTTTTATTAAATATTACAAAAAAAATATAAATTAATCACCTAACTATAAATTATTAAGAATTATGCGCAAATTTACATTAAGATTATTAATAATTAATAATTTATAATTTATATAGTAAACGTATAAACATCTTTTGAAAAACATATGAACAAAATTGACGTATGCAAATAATTATGTCGATAACCAATCGATCACACTTTCAGCAAATCACATGATTCAATATATATATTTTTTTTTTAATTTTTAAATCATGTTTTTCATTCCATTGATTGGTGCGGGTATTACTAAAATTTCATTTGGTCGGCTTCCCTTTTTTTCAAACTTAGCCATAAGGAAGAGTATGCCACGTTGCATATTTTTTATAATAGAAAATAAAACAAATATTATTTGGATAACATTTGATTAATTATTTATTTACAAGCCTTCATTAGGTAGCAAGCCTAAATGGATTAAAATATCATGCAAATGATTTGAAAATAAAGTATAAATAAAAATTACTGTGACCATTATTTCCAATTTTCATTTAGTTTTTAAAAAATAATTTATTGTTAATTATTTTATATTTTTCTGCACCTTTGAAGCCTGAATTTTATTATATAAATAAAAATTACTTGATTTTCAAAGTAAATAAAATTGTAAGAGTGTTATTGAAAGTGATTTTTAAACGGGTGTATTAAGAAATGATAGGGTATATTTAGTTTTATTCCATCATAGGTTCAACAAAGCCTAGTTTATAATTGGGTTAGCCCGATCTGCACTTACTTACCACCCATTTATTAGGCCCGCTTTTTGAACCCAGAAGTTGCAGCCAAAGAACAATAGATCGAAGCACGATAAGCAAACGACTGACACAGGACGGCGACTGAGGAGCAAGTGGAACGAAACGAAAGCTAGTTAGTGATATGTGCTAACTGTTAATTGAATCTTCGAAAACGATGCAGTGGTACTTCGTTGCTACACTTCTTACCATCCTCACGAGCTCTCAGGTCAGATTCTAACTCTCTGAACTCATTTACTGTAAAGCTTTATTTCCAAGTTTCTGCCTTTTACGCGTGTCAGATCTCGTTCACTTCTGTTGCTTTTCTTTGTTCTCAAGTTTAAATCTTCGAGGTGCAAGATTTGGATTGTGAAAATGATTGTTTGACACTGAAGCATTTCGAATAGGTCAATGTTGGAATTATCACACAATTTTTTTTCTCTCTAGTCTTTTAATTGATCAATTGTTTGATGCCGATTGAATTAATTGCAAATTACATTGTTGCAACAAAAACTTTGGAGCCTTTGTGTGAAAAGCGTGACTGTTTGTTGACTGAAAAATTTATTGGTTTAGCTATAAATCGTGAAAATGTGACTTAATATTTTTAGCTGTTGTGAAGCAACCATACATTATGTTTCTTGTATATTTCATGCTTTAAAATAAATTCCCGTTTGCTTGACTGCTCTATTGATTCCCCTTTCAGTCAATTTCGCTTTACTGTCTCAGAAAATTCGGTTTGAGATTGGGTCATGCATGTATTTTTTGGCATTTGATTTAAAGAAGTCAGTCTTCGATTGTTTCTTCCCTGTTGGATTCAATGTTTGTCAATGATACGGAAGAAACAGGAGGATTTTTCTTTTTGATAATGTTTAAGCCAGGTTGGCAGCATTGGTCTGTAGTTCTGATTCTGATTTTTTTTTTAATCTGATGACAATCAGCTAAATCAACCTGTGTTTTATTTTATGTAGGGGATTTTGACAACTCTCTCTCAAAGTAATGGAGGGTATAAGTATGACTATGCAACTGTTCCATTTCTTGCTGAAGTTTTCAAGGTAATTCTTGCTATGGAACTTTGTTTAGTAGATTATTTACAATGTTAATAATTGTTGATTCTCGTGATTGAGGGCTGCTTCGCAAATGACTTTTAACTTCACAATGTTGATAATTGTTGAATTTTGGAGCTTTGGTTGTTGATGCTATATAGTTTCTGATATGTTTTATGTTTCTTGCATTCAAACTACAGCTGGTGGTTTCTAGTTTACTTCTCTGGAGAGAGTTGCAGATGTCACCTACTCCAAGGATGACTACAGAGTGGAGAAGTGTGCAGTTATTTCCCATTCCTTCAATCATATATCTGATTCACAATAATGTTCAATTTGCGACACTGACTTATGTGGACACATCCACGTATCAGATCATGGGTAATCTGAAGATTGTTACTACCGGCATATTATTCAGGTTCTTACTTCAACTTTTCCAAGTGATAAAAATCTTACTTCACTTTGATTTTTCTTGCTCTGTGATATGTTTCTTATTGGTAAACATATAGACATTTTATGTTTTGACCATAATTTAAATTCAGTTTGAGCACTATTGTTGTCAATCCATTACAGTTTTATTTTTCTCAATGCCTTAGGTTATTTCTGAGGAGGGAACTCTCTAATCTGCAATGGATGGCAATTGTTCTCTTAGCTGTTGGAACTACCACTAGCCAGGTAATTATGAAAAACAGCCTAGATTTCATAGAAGTAATAGGCTGTTGTAATTTTGTCTTTTTATTGATGCGTATATCTATAGTATGCCTTATACCTTCTATTGTGGTGAAAAGATTATATATAAATGTTAAAGATGTTGAAAGAAATGATATAAAGTATTTCTGCGGGAATCTCCCTCATCCGATTATGGTAGTCTCATTTGCAATGGACTAGAACAATGATCCCTAATATTAGAATCTTTGCAAAAGACCATCCACTTTTCTCTGAAGATTTATATCTGCTGTCTTCATTTTGGTGGTAAAAAGCTCGACAACAATATTTCTAGCTAATAATTGCTGCTAGTTTGACATGACCATTGTTTTTCCTTTGTTTCCTTCGTTGTTTTAGGTTAAAGGTTGTGGAGAAGCGTCATGTGACTCCCTATTTGCTGCACCAATCCAAGGGTATCTGTTGGGAATCCTGTCTGCTTGTCTATCAGCACTGGCAGGTGTCTATACAGAGTTTCTGATGAAGAAGAATAATGACAGCTTGTACTGGCAGAATGTACAATTGTATACGTAGGTATCTTTTCTTTATTACTAGCATTCACTGTCAGAAATCTAACCTTTTTATTTATTTATTATAATTGCTAAAGGTTTTAGTCATCTCTTGCACTCTCTTGTATATTGTAAGTTTAAATGCAACTCTGTTTGCCCACTTTTAGAATGTTGTTATGGCTGTTCTCAAATTTTTTGCAAGACGTGCAGTCATGCAGTTTTTTTTCCCTTGGTGTGACAAGTGCTCAAATTAACCATCATCTATCATGTACTGTCTTTCTAAACATCATGCCAATTATATTTGTGACATATAGGCATTGTTGCTCTTTTCAGATTTGGTGCAATTTTTAATATGTTCCGGCTTCTAGTGGACGATTTTAGAGGAGGATTTGAGAAGGGACCTTGGTGGCAACGGCTTTTTGATGGATATAGTACTACAACTTGGATGGTTGTTTTAAATCTTGGATCCACTGGCTTGCTGGTTTCCTGGTTGATGAAGTATGCTGACAATATTGTGAAGGTAACTGTTTTCTTCTTTTAAGGGTGGGTTTAATAACAAGAAAATATCTTTCAATGTTGGGCAATCCGTTTGGTGAAATGGAAATCAGAATCCAAATTTGATTCAATATTTCATTGAAAAGGACCTTCTGTTGGACTTCCTTTAAGAGACAAATTTAATCCCATTGGTACATATGTTTGCTGTTGAATCCATCTTTGTTATTTGTCCTAGAGCTGTATGAATGGAATGCATGATCTCTTAATTATGCTGATCTTGTTTTCTGAGGTTAAAGCTGACCGTGCTTTGGCTCAGCATTCCACTGGTAGTATCATATAAACTATTGCCATTTGCCGCCATTGTACATGCTTTTAGTCATACCAGAAAAGTGGTAGAATAAATATTGTACTATAATCATATTCTAACCCTACTTGGACAACGTTAGAATTGCTTGTATTAGTTGCAACTGATTTATGCTTCTTTCAGGTTTATTCCACATCTATGGCAATGTTGCTGACAATGGTTTTATCCATATACCTTTTCAGTTTTAAGCCTACACTTCAGGTAAGTCTTCCATCAAGTTCTCACTACTACTGCTCTCGAAGGCCTCTCACTCTCTGTCTCTGATTAGTTATTGAGCATGTGTTCGGATAATTGATGATCATTTTTCCTTTTCTGGAAATGCTGCAGCTATTTTTGGGTATTATTATCTGTATGATGTCACTGCACATGTATTTTGCCCCACCAAGTATGCTCATAGGTATACCTTCAACTGCAAAAGCGGCACCAGAGAGTCTAGGAGAAGTGTGTGTTGAACGACGAATGGATTCCTGATGTTTCTTGTAGATGACGGAAGCTAATTCTTGAGCAAGGTAGGCACAGAATGTTGCTGTGATTGTTTAACTATCTGAAGTGCAGTGATCAGAGCATTACAAAAACATTCAGTTGGCTGGAATAAGAACCGTTCTTTAAGCATCTGAATTTTTCAGGAATCAGAAATTGGAATCAGAGAGTGTTTTTCCCAAAGTCACGTACAAAAGAACTGGCCATTAGTTAGACGAAGAAATTGACATGTTCATTGGAATATCTGCTGCATATACTCGATTGACAATCAAATGTATATTGTAACTAGAGCGAGACTGAAAAAATGGAAAAATAGTTGAGATTTGTCTTTGAAAAATCTTTTTGCCACTTTTCATTGTATAATAATTTCCACATGGTATTCATTTTGGTGCACACTGTTCTTCTTTACGCTTCTCAGGTTATACTGAGGTGTCTTGGTTGTTGAAGGTATTCACATTTCTTCTCGATTGTCCGAAGACTTTGCTGGAAAAACTGATTTGACGCTGGAAGGAAGCTGAAGAAATTGAAGAAGCATACCTAAATGACACAATCAAATCCATATTAAGAGATCTTGTTCTTGAATTCAAATTGAATTCCTGTACCATGCCAGCCAGTGAGTCACCATCATCATTTAATTTGTCCGCTCCTGTGGATGGCTTTATAAATCGGGTGAGGTAATAATTGCTTTGATTTTTCAAGAAGACTTCAGTGCTGTGGATGGCTTTATAAATCGGGTGAAGTTATAATTGCTTTGATTTTTCAAGAATACTTCATCTTTGTAGCGAAATAACGCTGACATCAATTGTTAACAAATAAAGCGTATATGGTCCAGTCTGGAATTTAGACAATGACCTAAATTGACCGAAGACAACAGAATAATTGCCCGAACATGATTTTAGCATTAGCTTAATCAAGAGGGCAACTTTAGTGTGATTATATTGTCGCATGGAAACGTCAGTGGAGAAACTCTTGCCCTTCTCCTTCACTCGGAGATGTCATCTTCCGTTCATTTAATAAAATTATATTACGTGTATATTAATATTGAAATTAATCAATTATAATAACTATTCTGAAAATAAAAATTTTTGAAAACGCTTATATAATTTATATTTAATTATTATATCTAAATATTTCTTTCCCATTAGAATTTGATTGAAACTGCGAGATATAAAAACTCTCCCATGATTATCCTCAATTAATCTACGCTCACCAATTCATAATTATTTATTTGATTTTCCTTTCCCCTAAAGTTTTAGGTCTCTTCTGTCTCTTAAAATCTCTTCCTAAGGGATTACACAAATCCTCGATTCTTTCTAAGTCTTCCTATTCCTACATTGTCTAGGAAAAGATCAATTTCCGTATTATACTTAGCACTATTTATAATGTCTATGAACTAAGGAGTGGTATAGAATTTTCACAATATTTTCTACTTTTAACAATTGGCTCTGCGTCAACATTCAGGTATGCCTATAATCTCTGATCATTGGCTCACGATTGACAAACTAGCACACACCTTGATAAATGATAACCAGTACGGGATATTATGTGGACATATGTGTAAAACTCAGAGCTGCAAATTGATCACATTAATGTAGCTGGTAAGATCTAGAAATTGTAGACATTTATAAAAATATACATGTATGTGTATACAAAATGTCTTGTAAATAATGCAATGAAGAACTCGAATCGGATAACTTAAATTCCAACCATATGTTTCTTGGGCATTTAATTTGGGACTTAGAAGATTGCTTTGATTGCAAGTAAGATGCAATGATTGGTTACTTTCATCACGTAACATATACGTAACGTAACATAACTTTCAACGGGATTTACTGCACTTTTCTCTCTATCATCTATGTTTTTTTTTTTTATAGGACATGCTCCAATACTCTGTATTCCTCTCTTGGATGTCTATAAAAAGAGAACCTGACAAGAATTCTTTGTGCTAATTTACAGTCTTTGAAGATCATCAACTCGAATAATATGAGTGGAACCAACAGTACTGGTATTGCTATGCCTGGATTAAGAACAGAAGATCACCTATACCAAGTTGAGAATCGGGAGAATTGCTGCAGTTTCTTTCAGATGCCTCTGCATTATCCCAGGTATAAGAAGAGTGATTACGAGGCGATGCCCGAATGGAAACTGGATTGCCTGTTGAAAGAGTACGGGCTACCTGTTATCGGAGATGTCAACCACAAGAAGAAATTTGCAATGGGAGCTTTTCTTTGGACTTCCCAGTATGAAGAGTAGCTCCGAGCATGCTATAATAATGAAGAGTAGTAGTAGCACTTCATATTATGTCGTTTTAAGTAGGCATTAGTTACTTCTGTTTTCCATATCTAAAACCCGTACTGTGATGCTCATCCTATGCGTCGGTATTAGAAACGAAGCAAACTTTTAGTTTGTTAATTTTTTGCAATAGATATACTTTCCAGCTTCTGTTATGTTCTGATGTGTATCATGCATCACAAGCCCAGGCATGTACCTAATAGCAGATTGATTTATGTGAATGATTAGCTAGAAAGGGCAAAATAAACATCATAAAATCATTATGAATTAATCCAAAAATAACGATATTCATCTCAAAAATATATATAAAAGTGCATACCAAACAACTTATTATTTAAACTTTTAGCAACCTGATTTTTGTAGAAGTAACCTAGTTTCCAATAAACATTTTCGTGGCCAAAATTCTGTGCTAGGTGGGTGAAGTCTAAATTTAGCAATTTTATATGATATAATTTTTTTTTTATATAAATTAATTTGATAAAATTATGTTTTTTATGGTTATTTACTTTCTGGAGTATTTTTAAAAACCTCCCCAGAAGTAATTTCACTTCTTAATTTTTTTAATTTTTATTGTTAATATTATATTTATGAGTCAATAATGTTAATAAATAAATAATTTTAATCAAAAGTATAATTATTAAAATTATTAAAATAATTTATTTATTAAAATTATTAACATATAAAGAAGACAATAATAATGTGATTCATTGCGCATTCGTGTCGTGCTGCAATAATTTTTGTTAAATCTTTTCATTATTTAAGTTTATAAAAAATTTATAATTATACAAAAATATTACTGTTGAGTAAGTAATGTTTGTATTTTATAGAGTTTAAATTTCAAAAATGAAAACAAAAAATAGAAAAAGATTTAAAAACAAGTGTAGAAAAAAGATAAAATGCAATAAAATAAAACAAAACTAAGGCTTTTTTTTTTTGGTGTAAAATGATTAGAAAAATAAGTTTTAGGGTTGGGTTTTCAATAAATAAAACAACCCCTAAAAAGTGGTCAAAAAATAAAATTTTCTCATGAATTTTCGCCTATTCTTATTTGTGACAATTATACAATATACCACAACATTAATTTTTACAAAAACAATTATAAAAAATTTGCATTTTTAACACTACTAACATAAATTATGTCCAGTAAATTTGAACCTATTTTAATGTTAAAATACATACATACATACATACACACATGTGCATATATTAATTTTCTTGAATATATTAGCTTGTGCTCTTAAAGATACATGTTAAGAAGTTACACAAATAATATATAAGTAATAATTTTGATATTAACGTTAAAATTAATATTTTAATAAATAATTTTATTTAAATTATTTCTATAATAAGATTATATTTCAACGGAATTGTTGATATGTACCCCTTGGGTAATGGAATTATTATTGAAATGCTATTTCTATTGTTTTTTCTTTTTATTCTATCTCCTGTTCCCTTAAGGGTTAGGTATATTTTTCCTTCTTTTAAAATTTTCAATAAAAGAAAAAAGGAATATTCCTAGTGTATTAGATAATTCTTTAATGCTTACTAATTTTTCTTATTCCTACATTCTTTAGGGAACTCTCCCATATTCCTATAAAAGGGAAGCTTGGAATGGATCGTTTGTGCTTAATTTACAGTCTCTGAAGATATCAAGTCAAATAGAAGTCGAATCAACGCTGCCAGTAAAATAGGTGTCGAATCAACGCTGTCAATCATATATGAGTGGAACCAACGTTGTCTTTGCTATGCCTGGAAGATCAAAATCAAGACCAAATGGTCACCAAGATCAAGTTGGGAACCGGGAGAATTGCAGCACTTCCTTTCAGATGCCTCCGCACTATCCGAGGTACAAGAAGTGACTGCGAGACCTTGCCCGAGTGGAAACTGGATAGCCTGCTCAAAGAGTGCGCGCTAGCTGTTATCGGAGATGTTAATCCCAAGAGAAAATTTGCAATGGGAGTTTTTCTTTGGCCATCCCAGAATGAAGAGTAGCCCAAAGCGTGATATGCCTATATATAATAATGGTTGGTAGTTTCACTGCCGTATATGGCTGATAAGCCTGTAGTTTTAAGTTGGTATTAGTTCGGGATTTGGATCCTCTGCTAATCTAATTTTTTCTAATATTTTACAGTGATTGTAACACATGGCATTTACAAAATCTTAGAACTAAGATTTAATTCGCTTATTATTTTTTTAATCAAATACTAAAATACACCGTTTTAAGCTTTTAACAACTAACTATAATCTATCTAACTTCATCTTCATCAATGCCTGGTTTCCTCCCTTTTACAAATTTGAGACAACTTTTTTTCTTCTCTTTTTATGACCAAGTTTAGTTATGTTAGTGTTAAAACCAAGAAATCTAATATCACATGAAGAATCCAAGTGTTCTAATACCACTTGTTGAAAAAACACCAACCATAAAATCCTAACGAAATATCTACTTTTTAACTAAAATTGAAAATAACCTTCAAGAACAAGTAACCATAAAATAAAAATAAGTCTACATTAATCCAAGCAAACAATCAAACCATATAAAAATATTAGAAATTTCAAAAAAAAAATTATTTATTAACTGAAAATTTCAAAGAATATAAAGCAAAGTATGATTTCGTAGAAATAACAATATTTTCTTTTTCAATTCTATCCCCATAAGACCTTTTAATGGCTCTAAAACATCTTTAGAAAACTTTTCTTAACCTTTAGGAATGTTTAAGTATTTTTCCTATAACCAAGAAAACATCTAATTTATATAAGAAACAAATCTTTCATTCACTACGCCATTCGACCAAACCATATAATTCACTAAATTGAATGCTCTATTTTCAACTTAAAACTTAAATCATTTTTCACAATTTCCACCTTAATTTAAGTTTTACAACCTTAAATCTCTTCTTCTTCTTCTTCTTCTTTTCACATTATCAATCTTTAACCTTGCCTTACTCCTCAAATATGCTCTCGAAACCTTTGATCTTCCATCAAGTAGCCTTTCTTAACTAATACTTCACTCATTAGTTGAAACACTAATTAATTCATAATAGTGATTAAATTTCTTAGTTGACACCTACTTGGTCAGGCATTCGTTATAATTTCCTCAGTATCTATTTCCTTGAATATGTCATTTCTGATCTTTGACTAAGTCATGCAATTTTGCAGCTACACTGCCTTTTTAATTGATTCAATTGTCTCCTCATACTTATTGTTAAGGTCATTACGTGTTACAACAATAAGTTTTAATTAACTGTGTATCCTCTACACAGAGTTCTCTACTAATTCAGCTACTAGAACATGTTATACTCTAATGTACTCTTTAACTACAAGTTTTGCATTGTGTCCAAATTTCTCATTAGCCTCTCTTTTCATTTCAAGAATTCAAGTGTTATCTAACTTCTTTCTCAATTTTTCCACCTTTAACTAGGTGCCAAACTTCTCAAAGGACTCCATCTCTTTGCACACGCTTCCTCTCCTTTCTTAGCCTCAAAGGTTTCTTCCACTAAGTCATAATCATTCAAAGTTTTTTACAGAAGTCTGTTTCTTGTCTCGTCATCTTTGTCTCTCTTGGCTTTCCTCTTAACTTCTAATCTTGGTGATTTTGGCTTCTTATCTTTAAGATCCACCTTAAGTAGAAATCTTCTAGATTTTTGTGATGAATACAAGCCACATTAGCTCTCCTCTTGCCCAAACTAACCTTTTAAAACTTTCCATTCCTCATAACTACCTCTCCTAGCAACTCAAACAAATTGTGTATCCTTTCAACCTTTATTAAGACTTAAGATTCCTTTATAATTCTCAATATTTTGAATTTACTTCTGAAAGTACATCCTAATCCTCTTTAACCCTGGTTTATATTTTATACTATGCAGCTCAACGGAAGAACCCAAACACATATATATTCTCATCGTGCTTATGCCCTTACTTCATAAGCCATGTCATTACTTAACAAGACTCTTCTAAGTCCTACTTTTCTCAAGGATGAGAGTAATCCTTCACTTGAACACATATGCAATGTGTAGTTCGAATTTAAAATTTATTCTTTAGATATTTTTTTCTTAGCAGCTGCTAACAAGAAAACTTCTTAAAAGACTTCTTTTAACTCTAGTTGCACTCTCAGTCATCTTGATTCCTTCCTTATTGGGTTTCTTGGTTTTTCTCTTAGGATAATCTTTCCTAAAATAACCCTTTTTGTGAAAGTAGAAACACTTCAGATTTTTTTCTTTAGACCTCGACCTTTGTTATTTCTTTTTCTTATGTTCCTATGTCATTATTCTTTTCTTTATGTTCAGCCCTTCACCTAACATAATCT
Source organism: Trichilia hirta (assembly GCA_035221805.1). Lineage (NCBI taxonomy): Eukaryota > Viridiplantae > Streptophyta > Magnoliopsida > Sapindales > Meliaceae > Trichilia > Trichilia hirta. The sequence goes on from JAWDEX010199197.1 coordinate 17,883, forward strand.
ACTTAAACTATTTCTTCCTATTTAGTTTCTTAGAGCACAAACCATTCTTGACATCATCTATAGATACCAAAGTCCTACTATATAACAAGATATCTATAAAGTGTTTTTATGATAAAGGTAGTGATGTTTGTATCAAAAGAGGTTGATCCTCATCTTCTACTTTCACATCTACCATCTTTAGATCTAACTTAAACCTATCCAAATGTTCTTTTACGAATCCTTCTTCATCAAGGTAGAACGCATACAATTTTTTCTTCAAGTATAACTTTTTTAATGTATACTTTACCATGTATTTGCTCTCTAACTTTTTCCATAATTTCTTTTGAGACTTCTCTCACAATTTTGTCTATTAAAAACAAGATCAATGTGCTTCCTACTTTTTTCTAAATTTTTTGGTCTTTAACTCCTTTAGCCTCTTCTTTATCAAGCATTAAATTCAAGCCTTCATTCTTAAGTAAGGCTCTCATCTTCATTTTTTAGAGATTGAAATCCTCCTCCTTTGAAAATTTTTCAATGTTGAGCTTAGCACTTCTAATTCTTCATCTTTTTTAATTTGTTCTTCTAGGCCTTAATGCCACTTGTAAAATCTAGGTGCTTTGATACCACTTGTTGAAAAAACACCAACTAAGAAATGCTAGCAAAATATTAACTCTTTGATTAAGATCTAAAATAACCTTCAAGAATAACAAAAGAACAATCAACCACAATACAAACCAATCTATAATAATTCAAGCAAACAATCAAACCATACAAGAATATTAAAAATTTAAAGAAGAAAATTGTGTATTAATCGAAAATTTTAAAGAATACAAGACTAAGTATGTTTTTTTTTTTAAATAAACACACTTTTTCTACCAATTCTATGCTTATAAGACTTTTTAACAACTCTAGAATACCTCTAAAAAGCTTCTCTTAATTCTTGGGAACATCTTAGTTGTGTTCCTCTAACCTAGAAGACATTTAGTTTATGTGAAAAATAAATCTTAATTAGAATCACATAACGACTTAAAAGTCAACTCTAGTTAAACTCAAATTTTTGCATATTCAATCAACCAAATTGCTCGACTTGTGCCACTAATTTACCTCAAAGTTTTTAACTTATTTTATTCATTAATACATTCAATTAAATCATAAAATTCATTCTATTAAATTCTCTATTTTCAACTTAAAACTTGAATAATTGATATTTAAATATCAATAATTAAGAAAAAAACCATTTTCATTTGTGAAAATCTCTTTTCTTTTTCTTTTCTTTTTTTCACTTCACTGTATTTGCCATCACAGGGTTTTATCATGTTTTAGAATACTTAGTTGTTAAAATAATATGTTTTAGTATTTAATTACCAAAATAATAAGTAAATTAAATATTAGCCCTAGAATCTTGTAAATGCCATGTGTCATAATCACCTTAAAACATTAGGAAAAATTAATCCGTTAATTGATTACTTCCATTTCCCCTGAAAACAGTTTAATATATATCCTATTGTTCAATATAACGAATGAAGATAAAAGTTTTAACTTTCAGTTCGTTAATTTATAGGACAACACTTTTCCAGCTTCTGTAATCTGTAATCATTAGTCGGCGAAGCCCAAACATATATACATGTAGAATACAATGAACACGAGCAATAATGTGATCAGTTATCGAAATCAAATTTAAGCCTGAAAGCTTCCTACAAATGGATTCTAATTTCATACTAATTACTTTGCGTTAGTACCCAGAGAACTGTTCTAATTTCCAATGAATATACTATAAATCAATTTATTTCATCAAAGCTTGGAAATCAGCAGCTAGTACTTATTATTCTCGGACCAATTTGTTAGGAAATGCCGGTTTTCTTGAGGAAAAGATAGTGCCTAATGTTTTCAAAAATGTTATTTTAATCCAGAAGCTCTAAATCGTAATCAAACAAGTCCCTATTATTTTCCCTCTTCAAAAAAAAAAAAAAAGGTTGTTCTTATTGTTTTACGTAATAAATTAGAAACTTGGTTAAGAAATATAAAATACTTATTTTACCCCTCCAATAATGTTTTTTAAGGTGCATTGACTCATTGGACTTGAGTTATTAATAAAATAGTAATACAATATTTTATTATGTTGTGTCCATATTCCCTTGTTTTGTAAAAGAAATATGTAGTCTTATTTCATCATTCAAATTAAACCTTCAAATTAATTTTTTTTTATAGCATGATTACTTAAACTTAAGTTAATCTTATCATTATCAACTTTTTAACTTCTTAGTTTTATCATCTTATAATAAGTATAATTTTTTTTAGAATTTGTAATCAACAAAAATATCGTGTTAGGTTTTCTAAGTAAAAATGCAAAATTAATACATTGCCCACAGAAAAATGGACTTTTAGTAGAGACATTATTTAAATTGACCCAAAAAAAATTAAGAGCAGATTGATTATTTTATGAAAATAGAACGATAGATTTATCTGAAATTTTATCCTCAATTTTATTGTATGAGGGAGAAAAAATATTTGCTTTCCTTTTCCTTTAATTTAAGAGGACAAAATTTAGGTAATTTTATTAGTCCGTAGAGCATGAAAACACAGGAACTATCAGGTTGAAATTGATAAATATATAAACTACCCACAATCAATTAACCATCATTTTCTTTTTATGAACACTTCAGTTAATTAACAAAATAAGGTTCGATTATGTGTGACTTCTGATCTCCTAATTCGAATTAATGATATAATATTATTTATAGGGTATTTTTTTCCTATTTATTTTAAAATCACAGTTCTCATGATACAAGCATTTATTATCTTGTTTGAATATTAATTAATACTTTGAAGTTTTAGATCAAACTGCTAATTAAACAGTATCTGAAATCACAAATATTTTAATCACTAATCTCTTGTTACAAGCATCGATTATCTTGATTGCGCTCTCATCTTCCAGTTTTAGATTAAATAGTAATTATTTACGAGTTAAATCTCAAATTCCACAATTTCTAACTACAGTTCTGTTGTTGCAAGCATCTAATAATAGATGTACGTCCATAAGGAAGAATAGAATATAATAAAACCTACAATATATATATATATATATATATATATATATATGTATGTTTCTCTCTTAGTTGTCATTGATATCATATCGACCTTACTTGCGTAACAATATAATATAATATAAACCACTTTGATTCTTGTGATCTCTTATTTCCTAATTCGAATCAGGGATTGTTATATCTCTTTATTTGATTTTCCCCTTTTATTAACAGTTTGATCTCTTTATTTTAAAAACTATTCTATTCCTAGCGTCTATACAATTCCTTGATTCTATTTCTTCCTATTCCTACACTGTCTAGGAAAAGAACAAGCTCCAGTATTTCCTATAAAAAGCGAAACCCTGACATAAATTCTCCATACTTTACATTTTCTGAACATATATCAAGTCGAATATGAATAGAACCAGCAACGCCATTGTATTGCCTGAATTCAAGCCAAACGGTAACCAGCACTGCGCTGGGAAGAGGGAGAAATGCTGTTCCTTTCGGATGCCTTTGCATTATCCTAGGTACAGGAAGACGGACTACGAGAATATGCCTGAGTGGAAACTCGACTGCCTGCTCAGGGAGTACGGGCTGCCCGTTATGGGAGATGTTAATGAGAAGAGGAAGTTTGCAATGGGAGCATTTCTTTGGACTTGACAGATTCTAGAATGGTTCAAAGAATGCGGTTAGTGGTAGTAATGTTTGGTTCAGACTACGTATTAACTGAGTATAGCACTAGCTGATATAATCGTGGAGTACACAGTTGAAGTGTTTATAAGTTTAGATTCCTCATAGAATGTAATGTTTATTCTCTTATTTACAATATTTTTAGATAAATGTTCCAAAATTTTTGGTTAATTTATTTATACTATCTTCAAATTCTTTGCTGCGATAGATTACCCAGCTTCGGCTCTGTATTATGCTAAACCCGCCCCAATCTTGCAGATGATCGTGTGAGTGCTTAGCTAGAAAGGACAACATAAACATCATATATATAACTGTGACCAATCAACCGTAAAAGATTATAAAAGCTTGCTACCCAGAAAAATTGAACAAGCGAATAATTATTAATTTATTATTTAAACGGTCAAGACTGGGAAATTACCTTATGGATAATACTTTCTCGTCTGAAACGAGCTTTCTCTCATACAAAGATGTTGCATATGTAGTAACATAACAAATAATTCATTGTGCAGTAGTGTTATTTTTTTTTATAAGTATTACAAGAAAATAATTGAAAAAGGATTTGAAACCCGAATCTTTCGTCCAGGAAAGGATCAAATATTCCATATAAGACAGCTTGTCAACACAAGTGACAGAGAAATTTTTACTGTGGGTTTTCTTCTTTTAACAGCTGGCTCTGTGTTCAACATTCAGATATACCTATATGCTATAGTCTGTAGCTTGTGATTGACTAGTACATTCGCTATATTAAGGAAACAAATCACAATCGCATAGAAGATAAGGAACGGAAGGTTTGGTGCATTAATCTTAATCAATCATCGGCAATCTTGGAAAATTAGAATCATCAAGGAAGGTCAACAAAGGGCTGCAACCATCAAGGATCATGACTTAAGTCCCGTTCTACGCTTTTAGGATAGCTTCAATCTTCCTGTTTTGTGAATGTATGTCGCTTGTTTTTTGGCCATAATGATTGGGCAGTTGTCCCTTGGATGCTTGTGTATATCTTTTCAGTCTATTTTTCTTCATTGTTTTGGAAATGGCGAGCTTGATTCAATTTCTTTGTAAATTACATAAAGTCTCCTAAGATCAAGTCAAATATGAGTGGAACCAAAAACTGCCTTTGCTATGCCTGGATTGAGGCCAAACTGTAACCAAATTGAATTTGGGAAGACGGATGGTTGCTGTTACTTTCAGATGCCCTTTGTAGTATCCGAGGAACAAGAAAAACGACTACGGGACGATGTCTGATTGGAAACTAGATTGCCTGCTAAAAGAGTACAGACTGAGTGTTATCGGAAATGTTAACAGGAAGAGGGCATTTGTCATGGGAGCTTACCTTTGGAATTCCCAAAACGAATAGACAAGTTCAATGCTTCCAGATGATTTTGATCTAATAGATATCATATACTATGACTGAAGACAATCAAAGCATTACTATAGTGTAGTAGTTAGAATTTTAGTTTTCCACATCTAAAAACAGTAATGTTGATCCTATCCTATATATCAATACTTGGATGTTTATAAAGTAATTGGCACTTACTATCCTGGGTGGAGCTTAATTAATTTCTGTCAAGGTCTGCCATTTTCTCGAGGAAATTACAGTGCACAAGTACAACTGAACTGCGTCATTTGGCAGCATAGAAACGCATAAAGTGAACAATGAATCCAGATTAAGATAATCTTGAACTTGAGTGAATTTCTGGATCAAAACAACCAATGAATTCACCATCCTCGTTTAATTTTTCAATTTTTTTTTTTTTTACTCTTCCTCAGTGATCGCATCATTTAATTTACATATTCCATGCAAGTTTATGCAAAGGACTAAGAACAAGACTTTAAAGACTTCACCCCTGAGCATCATCACTGCTGCAGAACAATCCTTGATATCAAGAATCAAGCATAATTATACAATATAATACAACCAATGGCATAAGGCTTCAGTACTACATTGATCATAAATTTATAAAATAAGAGAAAAAAATTTAGCGTATATATCATAAATTCGTACACATGCAGCAACTCATCACATATTCACTTTGAGCTTCAATTAGGAAAATCCAAAATTTATACCCTACTTCAAAATCATACTCATGAGTGATGTGAAATGTTACAATTAAACATTTTTTAACTTCATTTTTAAAGTACGATAGAAATACCATAATCCTAAACAAAGTCTTAATTTATGATAAAAATTCGCGATTATTTATTCGTTAGGGACAATTTTGCAACACAACAATATTAGTTAATCAAGACAATATGATTCCATATAACCTCTTATTTCCTAATTCGATTAAGTAATTAACATGTTGTATTCAGGAATTCAGTTTCCTGTAAGGGTTGATTTATTTTCTTTTAAAAACTACTACGCTTGTATTATGCAATTCCTTGATTTTTTCTGATTTCGTTTTCCCACATTTATCTAGGAAAAGGTCAATCTACAATTGTATTTCACTTGAACAGTATATATAATATGGCTTATGAACAAAAATGGTTTAGAACTTTTATAGTGCTTCCCTCTTTTTAACAATTAGTTCTGCTCCAACATTAGGGTATGCTTATAACCTCTTATTAACTAACGCATTACTTATGTTTAATTACTTGTCCGGCTGAGAACACTCTGTCTGGGGGCAAGCCAGCACCTGTGCACCACATCTTTGGCTAATAATGGGATATAAACATCCTTATAAGAGAACCAGAGTTGCAAATTGAGCGCATCATTTTAGATAGAAAGATCTAGAACTATATATTAAAAAAAAGTTGTACAAATTGGTTGCCAATAATGCAATAATAACTCAAATTTGATGCTTTCAACCATATATTTCAAGGGTTATTTAATGTAGGTCTTATATAAAAGAAGATAGCGTTTATTGTAAGTAACTAATTTTTACGATTCAATGACTGGCCACTCTCAAATCCTAACACATATCTACGTAACATAATACTGCTTAAAAAAATCAGCAGCTTCAATTTATACTTAGCTTTCACTGTATTTAATGCACTCTATCCGTCTGAGTATGAAATTTTGTTCTAGTATACGCTCCAATATTGTCTATTCTTTGATCTCTATAAAAGGTGAGACTAACATGAATTCTTTGTGCTTTACATTCTCTGAATATCAGGTCAAAGATGAGCGGCATCAACTCTGCCTTCGCTACGCCTGGATTAAGTCCAAACAGCCACCAAAATCAAGTTGGGAATCGGGAGAATTGCTGCAGTTCCTTTCAGATGCCTCTGCACTATCCAAGGTACAAGAGGAATGATTATGAGATGATGCCTGAGTGGAAACTGGATTGCCTGCTCAAAGAGTACGGGCTACCTGTTATTGGAGATGTCAACCACAAGAGGAAATTTGCAATGGGAGCTTTTCTTTGGACTTCTCAGAACGAATAGAATTAGTTCAAAGCATGCAATAATATTTAGTTTAGAATGCATACATATAACTGAGTAACAGCAATAGCATAGCTTATAATCATGGAGTAGTTTTAAGTAGTATTAGTTTACATTCCTTATCTAATGTAAAGTTCATCTTCTTTGTTAGTATATATTGAGTTCTATAAAATTCCGAACTTCTGGTTAATTTGTTCATCCAAATTTTCTACCACATATAGATTAGTGTTCCAGCTTCTGTTCTATAGTATGCCAAACCGCAATAGCATACTTTTTGCAGATTGATTGTTTGAATGTTTAGCTAGAAAGGGCAAAATAAATGAACATCACATAATTGTCATTAATTACCTGAAACAGCATTGTCTACCCAGAAAAGTAAATAGTCATTTAAACTTATATCAAGCTAATTTTCAATTATTACATTCCATAATAAATATTTAACATTTGTTTATCTTCTCCTTGTTAATTTCTGTAAAATGCTTTCTTTATATCGATACTTGGAAATTCATATATCAATAATGCTTTGCTCTTCTGGAAAGATGTTTCTGTCATGTACTGTCGTTTTGCTTGAATAAAAAGACATTGCCCGGATGAACTAATTTAGTTGGTAGTGAGGAAACACAAAATTGGACAAAATATGAATTCTTTTCTTCGTGTATATATATTTATTTTTATTTTTTTTCTTTCGTGAGAAATTTGGTTTATAATATATTATCTTGTGTTCCATAGTTTCATGTAAAATGAATAAATACAGGTTGTATGGGCCTTATAAAGCAGACGAAGAAAGAGTTGAAATTACATACAAAGACATTATAAATGAGGATAACATGTATGTATAGTTAGAGCATGCATTATTGGCATCAAGCAGAGGAAAATCAAATATAGGATACCGTCGTACACCATATAATAGTATAATTAGAGCTGAAATTACGACAATTAATTCTGAATTTCTGAGTAGACACAATATTACATCAATTTTTTATTTTGAATTACACAATATTACATCAGTTTACACAAAGAGTTTTGTATAATAAATTTATATTCACATAAATATAACAATAAAAATAATAAAAGCTAAATATCCATGAAAATCTTCCACTCGTTTCGCTTTCAGAATCTTACTGTGCATGCACTGGACAATTTTTTAGGATGTCTATAAAAGGCTAATTTACTTGCTTGATTTATTCATAATACGTTGTGAATACTGATAATTAAAAAGGTAATAATCAAGATGAATGGACTAGCTCGGGCTCACCCAACGCTGCCGCCTGCAACGTAGCCGGACTAATGCCTAACAGGCATCAAAGGCAATCGGCTGCCAATGCCTGCAGGATGAAGATGAGCAAAAACCTTTTCCTTTCAGATGCCCCTGCACTATCCCAGGTACAAAAAGAGTGATTATGAAACCATGCCTGAGTGGAAACTCGATTGCCTTTTAAATGAGCACGGGTTGCCGGTTATGGGAGACATTAAACAGAAAAGGAAATTTGCCATGGGAGCTTTTCTTTGGCCTCAACAGATGAATGAGTAGTACTGCAAACTGCGCAAAGCGAATGTTCGCAATTCTGCTACAAATACAAGTATATATAATAGATTATATAAATCTTCGGCTTGATACATATATGTTTAAAATGTAAATAATGTATGCGTTGTAGATAAAAATATGCTATCTATATATAATACATGGTATATATGTGAATAAATCAATGAGAAAAAAATAATATATGATAAAGGCTGGGGTATTGTCGTACATAAATGAGATGAATTATTTTGCTGTAAACTGAGTAGTCATCTGTCACCGGTTTCGACAATCGGATAGGATCTGCTTTAATTCAAATAATAGATTTTACGAGTCGTATATTGTGTATTGATAAACAAACGACATTCTCTATTGAAGACATAGCCTGAAATGTTGTGTATGAAAATTTTAAGAAAACCTCCCTAAAATGATCGACATAGATCCTTTATTTGATGATGGCCTAATGGGTATTACCGAAAACATGAACTTGGACAAACAATTCTTTTGCTTTTATTTTTTCTAATTTTTCTTTGCTTTCCTATAAACCAATCTATCCCATAATTTAATGTGAAATTATCCTAACTTACAGTATGAGGGTCCCTCTTGTGGCAATCGAGATCAGCTCGACAATTCTATTTACAAGCATATGGATAGGAGTGTTTGAAATTCCGTGAGTGATAAGGTAATTAATGCACTATTATATATCAACACAAGAGGAGAAGAAGGGAAAAGTATAAGCCACGTCATATACATTGATGAAATAACCAGTAAACAATATATGCACCAACAGTTATTTATTTTTTCTTAAATTTTATGTAATTATATTAATAATTAGAATGAAATAGATAAAAATTATAATATAAAATATAAAAATATATATATATAATTGTAAGTACAATGGACTACACCATAACAAATAATATAATCTCACAATTTTTTTTTATTATAAAGAATTTCTGCTTATGAGGTGTGGATAAGTTGAAGATTTAAGAAACACTGAACTTGGATGTTTGACAAGAATGACGTATTGTAACGATATATTAATGTCGTTGAATTTTATTGATTATTGGATTGTATTTAAACATTAACAATGACAACACTTGGGTTGAGATAAAGGATGACGACGTACAGTACAGTGACGCTTAAATCACTAAGAAATTAGATATAATTAAAGCAGCTCCGAACCACCTACTAATTTCATTAATAATTATATATATAATTACATATAAATTCAAATTTTGTCTAAATAATTTCTTCAAATTACTTTAAATTATAAATTTTCCATTTTTTATCTTAATAGGATAAAAATCAATTTATAATTTTTATTGAGACAAAAAATAATTTAAAGTATTTATTAATAATTGGGATAGACACGTCACCAATATTTTTTTATTTTGTAAATTATGTTCAAATTTATATAAAATAAAAAATTTAGATAACTATTAGTTTGATTGATAAATAATTTTTCTATATTAATAAAATATATTAAATCAATAATTTGTAATTAGAGAAAGAGTACTATCTTGCAAATTATATAATTATTTATACTAAAAGTTGACTTTTTGAGATTATTGACTCAAAATTAATGATAGGTGAAGTTTATACTTAGAAAAATCAATATTAATAATATAGATAAATTTATTTTATTGTAATTGTATATATTTATATATGCACTATGCTATACTTATTTAAAAATATATTATGTTCAATAAATAAGATATATTTTATAAAAATGAATTTTTTAGTCGAATGGAAAATAAATTTCTGGTTAGATCCCTGACTTTAAGAAAGAGACATTCCATTCCTTTAACCATTGTTATAAATTTGTGTCCTTTTTTATTTTTTTTTTTAAATAAATTGTGTCATTACTCCTTTGAATTAATTCTGTGTTTGCCTACTCCAAAAATTATTGTATTCTAACTGTAAACATTGATATACCCTTCTATACAAATTTATTTATATAAATTAAAATTATATTATATTATATTATCATTATTTATTTTATAATTTTACGAGAGTAAAAGAAAATAAATTATATTTTTAATAATATATATATATATATACTTTTCAAGTTACAAGCACGCATACAAGGATAATGGTGGACGTGCTTTTATCGTTTGAAAATAGAAAATGTTTTTATGGCCTTTTCTTTTCTTTTTTTCGTTTTTACATAATTCGGAATATTTTATTATAAATATAACCTCATTTTTTTTATTTTTTAATAAGAATTATAAATTTTAAAGTAATATATATAATTCCAATTCTTTAATTGAAACAAAAAAATTAAAAGAATCAAAATTTATTTTTAAAATTAAAAAATATGAAATACGCTTAATATTAGTATTTACAAATAGTTTTTTTTTTAGGTTAAACGTTTAAGAATAAGTTTGATAATATTTTTAAAATATATTTAATAGTATTCATTAAAAATTACCTTTTAAAGTAAAAAAAATAATTAGAACATATCCTTGTTACTTTTATTGAATAAATAAATTAATAATTTCAAAATTAATTATGAAAACTTATTTTCAAAAATGGTTATTTTTTACCAAATCCAGTTATTTAAACCAGCTTAAGATAATGCATCGTCTATTTTTTCTAAAGATGCACAATATTTTTTTATTTATAAACGACTGGAGTTGTGCATGCAAACGTGGACGAATCACAATCGGAGCATATGGCCCCAACAGAAGGAAACAGACAAGCGGGAATCCAAAATAAGACGCTCAACTCGCTTTCAGCCCTAAACCTCCATGTTCAGCCCGCAACATGCGGTCTGACCCCACGTTCCCTCCCGTCTCCAGGTTACCGCATCACCGGTTTTTTCTACTTCCAACCTAAAACAAGACTCTTTAAACCAGCGAGGATCCTGTTAACGATTTAAATCCCCGCTCTTAAATCTCCATTGCATCATCAACATTTAGCTTCTTCTCTCCGTTTGTGATATCTCTTTCTCTCTCTCCGTGAGTCTCCTGACATATTCGTGCAGATTTTCAGAGAGCGTCGCGGAGAGAGATCGAGAGTTATTCTGTTTTTAATATTGTTTTTTTTAAAAAATATATAGTGTATTACTGATTACGAAGGAAGAAAGTGAAAAAAGAGAAAATGGCAGTTTCTTGGGTTTCCTTTGATCTTTTGGCTGTCATAGCTCTCGTTTTTGCTATTTTCTTGCCTGCCACCGAGGCTCAGGCTCCCAGCCCCACCAGTGACGGTATGTTCTAGCTTCTTAATCCCAGACCATTTGGTTGTGATTTCTGCTGCTTTTGAAGCTTCGTTAGATTTTTCATTTTCTTTTGATTTATATGATCTTGTCTGAAAATGTAATGCTGGAACATTTTAATCAAGCCACGTCGAAAACAATGTAGGATCTCCAAAATATGATCATTTTATTGGGTTTTAGATTTGTCAACATCTTGTATAGAAACTGCTAATTGGGTTTTAGATTTGTCAACATCTTGTATAGAAACTGCTTATGGAATGTAGAGTCTAGAGAAACATAAGAAACCCAACCCAGGTGGATCCAATTATGATAGTTGAACCTGTACATTTCTGAAGAATGCCATTGAAATGGCAGTTTTCGTTTATTTTCAGGGACAGCGATTGACCAAGGGATTGCGTACGTGCTGATGGCGGTGGCGCTGGTGCTCACTTACCTAATTCACACGGCCGATTTCACTCCCAGCTCGTAAATCATCAGTTTTATTAGCTAATGGAAGGAAGGAGATTTGAGAGTTTGGATTTGAAATTATTTCGTTCTTTTAATATATGAAAGACGTAGGAAGAGAATTGATTGGGTTAATGTGAAAGATGATGTGTATTTTTCGTTTGTCTAAAATGGTGGAATCTGTTTCCAATGTAGTTTTTCTGACTTTAATGAATTGTCGCTGAGCTTTGTGGCTGTCGATAATGTAGTCTTGGTGTTTGGTGGTATTATCATTTTTCCTGATGTCAATTCTTTTTCTTCTTTTTTGCACTCAAGAAATCCGATAACTATTGCATAAATTAAATGCTTAATTTATAAACAGCCATCAACTTAGATACTCTTGCAACTTTTCTGGGTTGCAAAGCAATGAAATTTGGTACAGTATTGTACGCAATTAACTGTGGAAACTGACGAAGAAATGCTAATAACAGGAATCAGAATGTACAGGACTGGAATGCAGAATGGTAATGAGGACATTTTGAAGAATGAAACAAAAAATGTCTTGACTGATACAATGAAAGCAATATCAGAACAGGAAGTAGTCTAGAAATTAACCTATAACAAGACAAACGGATTAAGAGGTAAATAAGTTATCATTCAGTTTCACAAAGATAAGCTTTTTTGTATTTAAAGAAAGTTGTAGAAACTTATTGCAACACAGACTAACGACAATACAGGATTGCTACTCTGCTATCGCTAGTATGAATGAACAAAAAGGGGTGAATACAAGGTCTCAGCGTGTATTTGTATCCATCAGAAATTGAACAGTAAATGAAAACTTACGCTTCATATAGGTTATTGTAATATAAAATTCAGACTAATACAAACAAGCATTCAAATGTTAGAATCCTCGCCATAAAACTCCAACCGCGATCCATTGGGGGGAACCATTTCATCAATTTTGAAATTCTTTAAGGTTTTGCAACTTGAGGTACAATGCAGGCCCTTGTAATAATCAGCAAATCTTAACAACTTATATCGAAATAGGGGGAAGAAAGATCAAGCTGATCAAGCTTCTCAAATAAGAAGTAAAAGGGACCAAAGATCAGAATCCTACCAACAGAAGATTACTTTAAGCTTTCTTGTCAGTAGAGTTTGTTTCCTGCTGGCCATGGTCAGCCAATGAGAACTTCTTCACTTTCTGTGGGAAAAATGGCAAAAAAGATAAATAAGAAACTTATCCAGTAAGATGTGTGCACAAAGTATGTATGAAGCATGACAACAATTGTGAGAAAGGCATGTCAAATGTTGTATATAAACGTATGTTTCTATAATTTTCATGGTGGAATTTAGTTAAGATTGTCAGTGAGAACAATAACTTAAGAGGCACTAAATTTCAAGAACCATACATGATGGCCAGTGAGGTTAATAAGTTTGAATCCTCATCAACAAATCATCTAATGGTAAGATTTTGTTCCATCATTATCAAGTACTATGTCTATTTGTTTGTATTTGATGGTACCTAGCTCTATGTTGTTGGATTTATCAGGTTCACTCTATATAAATGATATTGTAAACTGCCCTAAAGTTATGGCATTTCATTTGCAACACATCAGATCTGAATCAACAATAACTCTAAATCATGATGGTATCTAAACAAGACATATTCCACTGAAAAATCTTAAAGCCAGCTAATATCTAACCACAAACACGCATGTTCAATGAGGCCACCCCAACAATCATTGTGATTGGCCTCTCTTATATGGAATAAAAGCATACATGATCAGGGCTTGCGTAGTTCTTTAAAGGGATCATCCCCATGTTGTCAGAAAGAAAGGTAAATTGAAGAGATTCTAAATTGATTTGTTCTAATCATGGGGACAAAAACCCAGTTTATTTATGAAGTTTTAATTACTTTTCTCTTTCTCTCTGGAACAGAGCTTTGATCAAAATTTAACAATTGCGTCCTAATCATGGGGAAAAAAAACCGCAATGTTTAGCACATGTTGCAAAACTCTAGTTATTTTAGTGAGCCTTTTGTTGATTTTCTTGAATCAAAATTGGAACATGCTTCTCTTCGCATCTCCAGACAAGTACAAATAATTTTCAAATTTCCCACACAACACACAGAACGAACTTCCTATAGTATTCCAAACTGAAAAAATATATCACCGAAGCGTAGTTATTCTCATAAGCAAAATATATTGAACGTTAATAACGCGACATTTAATTCAACTTCAAATTTTACACTTGAAAGACCAGAGATTCTAGCTATAAATCCATTAATAATACACAAAAATATGACAAATCAAATGACGGGAAATCGAATAACGCTAATAGAAAATTAAAATTACCTTGTTGACAACACACTCTCTTAGAGCATTCAAGAGAAGTAGGCATTTCTCTTTATCGAACGGCGATTGTGTGACGCAGTTGAGTAGATCCAGCGCCTGCTGTGCGCACTCGGGCTTATCACTTGTTTTCTCCATTACTAATTTGGAATCGCTGTATTATTAGAGTTAAGAGTTAGGGTTTTAGTTCTTGTTCACAATGCACTGTCAAGGTTTATGCTTTCCTTTTCCTCCTTTTGAATTCGTGGAAATGATCGACCTTCGAGAAATGACGGAGGAATTCTAAGTCCACCCTTGCAAAGCCGCTGTTTTCGTTGTTGGTTTAGTTCAACGTTGCGGTTTCGTTTTCTCCAAGTTTTTGACCCAGTGTACCTGGAATTGCATACGGAAACAGCATGTACTTGCCTCCCCATGATTCCCACGTGGCACTTCAATAAACAAATGATTGATGACATAGTTCAAAATTTCACATAAATTTCAATATTTACGTGGGACAATTTTTTGATAAAAAAATATATCTTCCCCAAATTCAAACAAGACAGGCCACACAACTCAAAACCAAACGAAAACAAAGCACCCACCACAAACTGATTTGCTCCCAAAGGTATTTTATTTGTAACCATTCTTTCTTAAAAGAAAAAACATTATTTTTCGATAAACTTGTTAAATAATTATTTCAAAAAGAAAAAGTTAAATAATTATTGATAAATTGGACACTCTGCCATTAAAACGAATCCGATTCATCGAGGCTGTGCAGGTGAAATCTGCTCTATAATCTATACTGCTCGGGCCTTGGTCAGAATACGTAGCCAGGCCTTTTTCCTGGTTACAACAATCTCCAGTGCCCCAACCCAACTCTGGCTCAAATAAAATTATTTTATTGGCCCAACTCATGATTTTGCGACTTTATCGACCCCAGCCTTAACAGTAGCCCAATAAACCCAGAAGGGTAGGCTGTAGCCTACTACTGTACAGTATCCTCTTTTCTCCGACAATGAATCAACGTTGGGAAATAAAAATAAACTATGGAAAATTAATTTTCAAAGAAAAAAGAAAACGGTCAAACTAAGTAAATAAGAGCAGAACAGATTTCATGAGATAAAAATATCTAAAATATGACAAAATAAATATGGTGAATTGAAAACAATCCAATTTCAAAGAGCATGGGTACTTGTAACTAAGAAAGCAGTTGAAGAAAACCCACAAGAAGTCCGTGGGTAGTATAGTAGGGGAGTGTGGGCTTGTGTATTAATATCTACCAGCAAAATTCACGAGACATTGACCCGAAGGATGAAACCCCACAATAAATAAATAAAATATGAAATATGAATGAAATCTACTATTAAGATTGAGCAAAAGATTTTAGAATCCATTGGAATGGAATTCCATTTCGTCTCGTAGCTTGGCTGTCGTGAGGTGAAAATTGACAGCAAATGACCCAACTTGTTTGTTTTTCCACATGCAATCCATGAACAGGAATTTATGGTTCACGTTCTCTTCCGTCTTTATACGTACATACTTCTGAGTATACCAACCAGGAAACTGGGCTACGGAAATGGAAACGTAGTAGAATTTGGGTGTTAATTTTCCATACATATTTCACGTGACACCGGACCCCCTTCCTGCTCACTCTCTCACTTCATTTTCCAAATTTCAGCCCTTTATTTCTTTGTAAAATATTCATTGTAGTTTAAATTTCTTTTCATTCTAATACAATTTTTGGTTACGTTATGGATGATGCATGAAACATATATAACTTATTATTATATATTTTTAACCTACAATGATGAAATCAATGAGGTTGTGCATTGACAAGAGTCGATTATTTATGATTTATAGAAGTGAAGCAGATTCAAAGTCCACGTTGTAATAATTTTTTAAATTATTAAAGAGATTCAAAGTTCACCTCTTTTAAAAGATAGATAGATAGAAAAAAAAGGATAAGTATAATTCAAGTATATTTTTAATTTTTGATTATTCTTAAAATTGAATACAAGTTAGTGTTAAAGAGCATGACTCCTTCAAGTTGTTGAGGAGAAATTCAAAATTAATAAAGAAATAAAAAAGATTATGGTAATAACATAAGATGAAATTATTAATAATATGATACGTATAAATTATATTTCATAGACGTTATAGAGCACATTAATATACATGACACAACTATCATATAATAATAAACTTTAATAATTCTTAAAATGCGATCCTCGTTCATTCACATCATATCAACAAAAATAAAAATTTTATATTACAAAATTAATTGATATTGCATGTGAAACGATATTTATTGATAAATATGACGTAGCTGTATCTGAATTGGAAATAATAAAATTAGTAATTAATAAAATATGACATTCATTATCAAATAAAATAATTATATTCATGTTAGAAAAAGCTTTAGATATGATATAAGTATCTTATGAGTAATTATATGATTTTTTTAGACATGATGTTACTATCATATTATTAATTATATAATTCTAAAATTAATGATTACTAAAATATGATAGTCATTAACAAGTAAAATAAATAAATGTCTACATATAAAGTCAAACTCTCAACTTTTGTTCTGTTGATTGAAGTCGCCGTGCAATATACCATCTGAAAATCATCGGATGGAATAATTTCTGTGTGGTTCTATAGACTATGAATACACAGCATTCACTCACAACGAAAATCTTTAACAAGCGCGCAGTCTTCGGTTCCTCTCAGAGACAACTCAATTCTTGGGCCAGGGAATTACGAGCAAGCCCACCGAATCATGGGCCAATGTGCTTACGTGGATGTCCAAGATAATCGACAGGTATTTGTATTCCTATCCGAAACGGACAGTCCCTAAGCCGAATCAGCAACGGTTAATCGTTCTGGTGTGGGGACCACAAATCCCAAAGGTAGCACAGGAAACGGTGATCGATGAGCTTGGCCTTGCGGGGACCTGAAGGGTTGATTGAAGACCGTTAGCCCATGACTTTACACTGCTTGTACGGCCATGATTGACTCTTACCGCGAGAACGAGAACGACGATCTTCCTGGATTGGTTTGTTTCTAGGAATGAATCTTAAATCATAGAGGTTTGGACTTTTGTGCTGCAACATCCATGCTATTGCCTTTGCCTTGTGGCTACCTTGTTGTGACCTCCTATTGCTTCAAAGAGCACCTCAGTAATCTGTCCCGGTAACAATGGGTCAAATCAAATATGGAAAAGGTTCATAACAAAAATTTAGAACAATATTAATTATATTTAGGATAGAACTTTAAATAAAAACACTGACTCCCTAAATAAGAGAAAGAGGTTGAAGGTAGGAGTTGTGTAGCATTTCTGGTCTTGTTTTGCCATGTTTATTTACAAACTCATACTATACATATGGCTTTGGGGGACCCAAATAAATTTTCCTGATCAATGACTCATGTACATGTCCTATACAAAAATTGGGGCCCGAGAAAATCCGGAAAAATCCCACTTGTTTTCCTTAATATGCTAGGTTGGTTCTAGTTCTAGAAAAAGGTTTCATCACTCTATGATTGGAAAGCCTGCAACAAATCGGATAAGATTTACCAGAGAAAATGACTTCTCGGTTCGGCTATCCTTATATACCGACAGTCACTCTCTCGGTCTATCACAACCATGTTCATGAAATTTATTACAAATGGATTGGGTCCGTCTTGACTCATTGACGACTAGAAAACTCACCGACTGTCTGATAAAACGAAAATGAAAACCAGAAAAAATGTACAGATTACATGGGAAATAGTCACAAGACACAGAGAAAGGACGTTATGGGTTTAAAGGGCACGTTTGTTGTGTTCGCTAATCAGATCTGGGAGTGATAATTTAAATAAATGAATTTATTTTAAGTTATTCGAATTTTATTAATTTATTACTCGAATCAATACAAATCAATTAATTTAGATAAAATTATTTATTTAAATATAATTGTGAATAAAATAAATAAACTCACTTTACTTCATAAATAAAAAATTAATATTATAAATATGTAAAATATATCAAATTAATTTGTAAATTAAAAATATAGTATAGTCAAATTAATAAATTTTTAAATAAATATTATAATTAAAATTTATATTTACTAATTATATTTTAAAGGAATAAACAAATTTAAAAATAAAATTTAAATTTAAATTATTTATTATTTAAATTAATTTTTTTAAATTTAAATTTATTTAATTAGGTTGAATTTGTAAGGAATAATCCCATCGTACACTAAATTGTCATTCTTAATTAAATTGTTTGATGTGACGTAGAGATAACGTAGTATAACTATTAATGCTTAAATTTTTTAGTAACGAAAAATTTAATATATCACACATATTTTATTATTGTAATTTAACGTAGAGCTTTCTAATAAAGATCTTCGAAAATTACTTAAAATCACAAAAAAACGAGTTAAAAGTAAAATCGAATTATCGGTGAACAAATTCTGACGCTCAAGTCAGTAAATTATTCAAGGTAAAATTAAAAAGAGATATAAATTATGAGTATTTAAGTATTTACCGACTCGAAAAGCTGGCTCGAGAAATACTTATAAGGGAGGGCCGATCTTTGGCAGTAAAACTCTCTTTCTCTCAACTGTTAAAAATGGCCCCAAAAGAATCGAATCCTTTTTCATGTAACAATTTTACCATTTATAAGGTCTTTGCACGTGTGAGCATCGGAGAACGGAAGCCTGATTAGATAGGATTATGTATGGTTATTTGGTAGGTCTTTTCATCATTCTCTTACGTTAGGTCTGGGGTCGCAATAAGTTCCTGCAACCTGCAGAGCATGGCGTCCCTTAACGTGATAGGACACTGGAGCTGCTTCTGAATAAATGCGCTTGTATGCCTCATCCAAGACCCTTATATTTAAAATAAAGAAATTAAAAACCCTCGGTAATTAAGGCAAGGGTCGCGATGCCGAGGCGATAGGATCCGGGTCAGGTCGCCTGATAAACAACAGTAGGGGTCAGGATGCGTAGGGTGAGTGAAACCATCAACATAAGCTCCCCAAGTTTTTGCTGTCGCAAAGCGAGAGTAAAAATTTGAATGACTTCGCTTTTATTGAGGCGATTTAGAATTCTAACCTAGGAGTTATCATGCTTCTAGCCACCAACGGTCTTTATTAAATGCAGTTTCATCAATTTTAATTTGTTATTTCTTAAAAAAGCTCGACTTAAATGCAATATTGTCTTGTAAAGCGTAGCACCGCCACGTGTAGGTACACTAACGATTATTTTTGAAAGGGCGCGGTGCTCAAGAATACCTTTTTGACATTACAAGACATGGTAAGTTTCTGACCGTCCACAACTTGACCCTTCGAGCCCTTCGTATTGCTTAAGTGTTGTGCGGCTGACTATAATACCCTCTATTTGTCTTCCTTTTCCTATTTCGCACCTTTGACAACTTCAAGCTTTTATTCACGAGTTTTCTAAACCCTATCCTTCTGTACCTTTTATCTTCATTTACTCAGTGAATCATCATTCTCACTTCGTCATTTACTTAGTCGGTAAGATTTTGATTACTTTATCTCTTTTATTACCTATTTCTTATGGTGATGTTGTGACAAGTTTCTGACTCATAGGGGAGGGATTGTGAACTAGTCGCCGAAGATCAGAGTTCATGGTTGAGGTTCTTGGAATTTAGCATATTATTGAGGCGGTGGGGGCGGGTGAAGCGAGAAAACTCTCGCAAGCCTCTCATCTTTCCTTGGCCTCAGGAGGTGTCGATTCTACCTAAAGTTTTCGTCCTGATATCCTATTCTCTGCGTGTAGGAGATGAGCACCAACAGTAAGAGTAATCAAGTTAGGACATTGGGTCCGTCGCCTTGAAAAACTATCGAGAAAGACCTGACACCCGATTCACTCTCAAATTCGAGCTATGAGAGATTTACAACTGATTCGATTCCAATACACAAAACAGGGATTGAGTTCGAAGATGATCAATTTTTCTTCATCGTCACTGTACATGACCTTGACGTATACCGAAAAATATTCTAAGTAGACAACCTGATAACTATGAGGACTCTTAAAAGAGGAGAATATTGAGCCGCCCTCCTTCCAACGAAATTGCCTTTAATAAGGAGCTGTTTTTGTTAAGAGTGAGTCTATCACCCCGGCCATTCTTCGCCAGTGTTCTCACATATTTTTTGATTTCTCTATACCAGTTCGTCTCCAACAGTTAGAGGAATTTAGTTGGCCTATATGTCCTATGGTAGGAATATTTTAGCGAGCCCTCAAGTATTCCTAAAGTGGCCTATGTATAGACCTTAAGAAAAAATTCAGTGTCTAGCCCTGACTAGTATTACCTGCAAACTAGGTCAGAAACTTCAAATCCAATGAGGGGTAATCTTTCTAGTAACAAGTATTAGAAAGACAAGTGGTTCTTCACTAGGGACGAATCAGACCTTGCCATGGGAGGAGAGATTTCAAATAAGTTCGGGTCGGCTACAACGTAGTCAGGTCGCCTCACCTTAAGTTAGGAGTCAAAAGATAGGATAACTTTCCTCAGGGACATTACTATCAACCAGAAAGAGATCTTATTAGAGGCTAATTTGGTAGAATTGAGTCTGGTCTCCTCTCATGTCTCACGCATTGCTCTAAATCGAGCAAAAATAAAGGGTAAGACACCAAAGGTGCATGGTTGTGCATGTAAAAGGCACTGATCATTTTTATTTTCTTTCTGTAAAGATGTAGGAAAAAGATCAACGCCTTTCGATTTTGGAGCACTTGGCAGCCGCAAGGAGAGCAACCAAAGAAACAGTGAAAGACTAGTTGCCACCTCTACCTTCGCAGCATCGACAAAAAGCTCCTAGAGCTTCCACAAGAAAGAAAGGCAAAGCATTAGCTCTGCCTCAAGAGATATCTGATAGCAGTGACAGCCCTCCTCGACTGACAAAGAAGAGACTCAAATTTGGGGAAGGACAAGATAAATTGATGAGTAGCGCCATTGCAGCTACTCACGCCACCCGATCTAGTTTGATCGACTCATCGAGTTCAAGCCAACAAGTTCCGACTCTGTCTCCCAGAGTCCTAATACCAGCGATTCCTTATCATCTCGCCCTACCCTATGTCCAAATGCCAGAGCTAGAGCTCTCTGACATTGACAAAAATAAAAGGCCAATAGTGGCATGGCTCCTGCCCTTATCAATGCAACCGTTCCCTTAACAGATAGAACTATAGACGAGGAGGTGGGGAACCTTACTCTTAAGGCACCGATCAACTACGTGAAAGACTCCTCGACCATAGTGGGTCATACCTCAATCTCGCCTTTTTCTTCTTACTTTCAGGCTTGCATGTCTAACTGTTGCTTATACAGATCACCTATGGGCTCTTCCAGCAATAGGAAAAAGTAAAGTCCTATATCCAAAATGCGACTGCCCAAGGCCGAAAAAATGAGCAGTGATGAGAACATAAAAGTGTATGCGTATTAAAGTTTAAATTTATTATTTTACAGTTTGAATATAATTAATTCTCTCAAATTATGCATATTTCTAGTCTTTGCAATAAATTTTAAATTGTTAATAATTTGTGTTTATTTTTGTCTTTGATATAGTGATAGTAAAAAGGCAATAACTTTTCAGTTAGGAGAGATTTTGAGGTTATTCTTATTTTTAAAAAGAGAAGACTTAATGGGTTAAAACTTTTATGTTTCGACCAACTACTAGTTTGGACTCCAACCTACAGTTTCGATACCATCATTCAAGCCCATTCACTGTTCTAGTCTAGCCCGACCTTGCTCGAATATTTTGACCATAACTTTTGATAAAAATCTCGAATTAACCTGAGGTAAATTTCAGATTAAAGATAAGATAATTATCTAGAACTTTTATGTTTATCACTTCGCCGAAATAATTCATTTTTGAGGTCATCTATGATATTTTTGAGGCAGACGAAATTATTAATTGCATTTGTCAAAGATTCCGTCCAATTTTATCAACAATTACAATTATGATCTTTGACAATTTGGCTCTCGTTTTGGCTATAAATACAGGCATGTTTGTGCTTTGTAAGGATACATTAAGACTCTTGTAAAATATTTTCGTTCGTAATATTACTCTTCACTTCTTATATTATATCTTTCTAAATTACTAGTTAAGGCTAGGAAGTTAATACTATAGATATATGGTATATTTTTTGAATTCTACTTTTGGTTCTAATGTTTAAATCTTTTTATTAATTGCATATTCATATTTTGAAAAGTGTTTTTAAACATCTAAAATCTTTGATTCTTTATAGACATTT
>JAWDEX010199208.1:0-11736 GCA_035221805.1 Trichilia hirta
AAATTTGATTTTGAAAAGTTTACAGTAAGTACAAAGTCATTAAAAAGAAAATTTTATCTTTGGAGAAAGAAAATGATGAGATGGAAATGAAACTTAATAAGTTAGAAAAAAGAAATCTCTTGTAAGAGCTCCAATAAATTAGAAAAATTAGAGATTGAGAATAAAAATTTACATGAGTAGATAGCTAATCCTAAAAGTTCACTTGCAAAGTTTACACTAGGAAAAGACACATTAGATAAAATGTATCCAAAAGTCAGTGATAGATAAAGCAGAAATGGGTTATAGACTAGGAACTAAATAGAAAGTTTATTCCAAGAATTTTGTTAACAGTTCCCAGTAAGAAAATTTTTTGTTGTGTGTATTACTACTTAAAAAAGGACACTTTAGCAATAGATGTACAAATAAGAAAAATACCTACAAAGGTCCAAAATTAATTTGGGTTCATAAGAGTATAATTGCTTAACTAAATATGATTGCTAAAGTGGTAGGGGTTCTTAAGATTAAGGCTAACTTTTATGGACCCAAATTTAAATGGGTACCAAAATAAATCCTTCATATTTTATGTGAATAACATATGGCAAGGCATCAAGCATAATAAGAAATGGTTCTTGGATAATGAATGCTCAATACACATGATCAAAGATAAGAAGTTATTCCGACAACTAATAAAGAAAAAAGGAAAAGATGTAGTCTTCAAAGACAATAGCCATAGAAAGGTACTCGGGATTGATGAAATTGAGGTAAATAATTTTAGGATTAATGATGTAATTTATGTTGATGGATTAAAAAATAACTTGCTAAGTGTGTCACAGTTATGTGATATTGGTTATGATGTTATGTTTCTTATATATGCATGTGATGTCATTAATGAAAATACTGATAGAATATTGCATACTCCTAAAATTGGTGGTATATGTGTAACTGAATTTGAGAGTATATATGATGTGATGGCATATGCTTGCAAGTATTGTGTGATGATTCTTGGTTATGGCATAGAAGGTTAGCAAATTATAGTATGGATCTTACTAGAAAATTAACTAGGCATGGTTTATTAAATGATCTCCCAATCTTAAGTTTACAAAAATCAAAACTTATAGTCCATGTCAATTAGGCAAATAAGTCAAAAGTTCATTCAAGTCTAAAAATGTTGTTTCCATAACTAGATCTTTAAAGCTTTTGCATATGGATCTCTTTGGACAAAGAAAGTTGCATCATTAGGTGGCAAGTTTTATGTCTATGTCATAGTTAATAATTACTCTAGATTTATATGGATATTCTTCTTAGAGAATAATAGTAACACATTTTTTACATTTGAGATATACTCTAAAAGAATTCAAAATGAATCAGAGTATAAGCTTATTAAGATTAGAAATAATTAAGGTAAAAAGTTTGTGAACAATAAATTTGACTCCTTTTGTAATCAAAATGGATATTTTCATAATTGTTTAGCCCTTAGAACTCCACAATAAAATGGTGTAGCTAAGAGAAAAAATAGGACATTAGAAGAGATGGGAAGAATAATTCTTAGCAAGTATAGCTTACTCAAATAATTTTTAGTAGAGGCAATTAACACAGTATGCTATATTGCCAATAGGGTCCTCATTAGAAAAATTCTAAGAAAGACACCCTATGAACTCATTTACCAAAGGAAACTTAAGATCAAATACTTTAAAGTCTTTAGATGTAATTGTTATATCCTTAATACCAAAGACACCTTGGTAAATTTGAGCCCAAATCTAACTTGGGAATATTTGTATGATATTCTTCTAAAAATAAGGCTTATAGAGTGTATAATAGGAGAACTCAAGTAGTTGAAAAACTATTCATGTAACATTTGATGAAATTGATTCAGATCTAGCCAAATTACTTGCAAAAAAGAGGCTAAAGAAATTAAAGTTGTAAAAAAGTTAAAGACCTTGAATGTAGAGAATGGCTCTAAAGAAAAGAATTAGGAGAGTTTAGAAATTGAATAACATTTTTCTAAATAACTTCTTAAGTTATAGAAGTTCATTTTAAATCATCCTAAGGATTTAATTATACGTAACCCTTCTCAAAAAGTTAGGACTAGAAAAGCCACTAAAGAACTTCCCTCTACTTTAGGAGAAATCCAAAATTTAGACTTTGTATCTTAATTAGAACAAATCAAGTAAAAGATGCACTATAAGATGAAAATTAGATATTAGCCATGCAAGAATAGCTAAATCAATTCAAAAGAAATAACATTTAGACCTTATTTCCTAGACTAAAAAACTACTTAATAATAGGCACTAAGAAGTAGGTCTTTTAAAACAAGTTAGATGAAAATGAAAAAATCACTCTAAATAAGGCTAGACTAGTAGCTCAAAGATATAATCAAGAGGAAGGGATAGATTATGATGAAACCTATACTCTAGTAGCTAGGCTAAAAGCAATTACAATCCTCTTAGCCTTCGCATGTTGCAAAATTTTCAAACTCTACCAAATGAATGTCAAGAGTGCTTTTCTAAATGGGTTCTTCAAAAAAAAAAAAAGATTATGTAAAGAAAACTTCTAATTTTAAAAATTATAAATTTTCAAATCATGTCTATAAACTCATTAAGGTACTCTATGGTTTAAAACAAGCCCTTAGGGCTTGGTAGGAAAGACTTAGTTAATTTTTGTTAAATTATGATTTTGTTATATAAAGTGATGACACTACACTCTTTATCAAAAAATGATGATATTCTATTAGTTGAAATATATATTAATGACATTATTTTTGGAAGCAAAATTGAATCCTTATATATAGATTTCTCAAACCTTATGAAAGGAGAGTTTGATAAGCTTAAAAAGAGAGTTAAATTTCTTTTTAGGACTTCAAGTCAAACAAATAAAAGTTAGAATTTACATCTCTCAATCAAAATAAATCAAAGAGCTATTGAGAAAGTTTGAGATGTTAGATGGAAAAATGATTCACATACCAATGAGCACTTCAACATCCTTAAACAAAGATGAACTTGGAAAAATGAGGATCAAAAGTTGTATAGAGGCATGATTAGTTCTTTACTATATTTGACAGCCTTAAGATCTGACATTATTTATAATGTCTGTGTATGTGCTAGATTTTAATCTAATCATAAAGATTCTTATTTACTAGCTATTAAGAGGATCTTTAGATATCTTTGAAATATACTAAGCTTAGGTTTATTTCATCCAAAGGATGGTAAGTTCAAATTGAAAGGATACTCAGATGCTAACTATATAATATGTAAAGTTAACAAGAAAAGTACAAGTAGCAATTGTTATTTCCTAAGAAATTCTTTGTTATCATGATCTAGGAAGAAATAAAGTATTGTTTCTTTGTCAACTACAAAGGCAAATTATGTATCTATAGGTAGCTATTATGCATAACTCTTATAGATTAGACATTAATTGCTTGACTATGGTTTGGACTTCAGTAAAATTCCCATTTTATGTGATAACACTAATGTAACAAATCTAACCAAAAGCTCTGTCCATCACTCTAAGACTAAACACATTGAGATTAGACACCATTTCATCAAAGATCATGTTGCTGAAGGTGATGTATACATTGAGTATGTCAATACCAAGGATCAATTAGCAAATATATTGACCAAACCCTTAGATAGAGAGCATTTTTATGACATTAAAAGTCAATTAAGAATGATGGAAATAAGTTAGAGATAAAGGAGAATGAGTTCAAATTTGATAGAAATATGTTTTCTAAAATAAAAGAGTGACTTCTGTGAATTGAGCGTGGAAAATATCGATATATAATGACCACGTATCAATTCTTTTCTTCAAATAAAACATAATGTATTGATAAAAAGAAATTATATCGTCTTTAATGGTCTATAATATCGATACATGAGCGATATATATTGACACTTCTAGTCATGGATTAATGTTACATTGATATAGAAGGTTTTCATCGATACAAAAGGTAACATTTTGGTCAAAGTCCCAAAATATCAATACTTTGTGGCAAGCATATTGATACATTAAGGATAGATTGATCACATCATTACTTACATCACAAAGGATTAATGCATAAGAAAAGTATACTGAGTAGTATAAATATGTGTAGAGCAATCAATGCATATTAAATACAAAGGCTACTCATTATTACACATGTCAAGCTGGGATAAAACCAAATGTCTTGTCTCTCTAAAACTTTTTGTTTAAAATTTTAGAACAAATTAATGCATGCTATGTGGCAAAACTATTCAAGTACCCCTTGGAAAATGAAGCAATACATCTTCTTAGATAGATCTATTGATAATCAATATATTGATACACTTTTAATTTGTATCAACACTTTCACTCAATATATTGATACTATAATTCTATGTATCGACCTTTGCTCCAAAAACCTAGCCAAGTTTCAATATAATCATAGAATATGTCAACACTTTTGGAGGATACTAATCTAAAAAGGCTTGGATGATACAAATCTTCCCTTTTATCCCTTTTTATCGGCACTCATCTCTCTAAAAATAGAAAAAATTGAATCTTTTTAATCTTAAATCAATCTCTAAAATAAAAAATGCCACTATGAACAAAGATTACCAATAACATAACACGAGGAAAATGGCCCAAAAAGGATTAATGAGATCAGAGTTTGCCTCTTGAACAAAGACTCTAGGGTTTTAAGAGTTATAAACAAGAAGATCAATTTTTGACCAACTTGATTCGTAGAAATGTGTCTCCTAAACACATAATTAATTTTTGTTTTCTTCAATCAATTGTTTTTTTTTATTTAGAAATCATTAGACAATTTGGATAGAATAAGCTATTAAATCTTAGGGGTAGCTATTATCCTAAACTCATAAAATTTTTCTATTTGAATCTATATAATAAAGAACCAAACTTAAGACATAAATGAGTAACCAAATTTAAAACTTTTGTCAGGGGTTTCAATCTAGAGATTGATGAGATAATTTTAGGATGAATTCTAGATATAACTCACAATGGAGAAAATTATCCTTTAGGAAATATTCAGGCATTGAAAGCTTGTAAGGTTATCTTTAAAAAAACCAAGCATAACTCAGATCAATTTGAAGCCTGTTATCTGAGACCTAATAAGAGCTTACTTCATTTAATAGTGATACATAATCTAAAGGCACGATTAGGTAGATTCTCTAAAATGACTTTTGAGGATCTTTAATAGATGAGATGTATTATGGAAGGACAAAGATAACTCAATTTCTTGGATTATATTTGAAATGACTAAGGCAGTATCATTCAAGGCAATCTCTCTATATTATAGATATGTGGTAGTCAAAATTTTGTAAAGACTATATACCCTTGTGTTGAAAGGAATTGACAATGTTCAACCCCTTTCATCAGCCATTTTAGGGGAAACCATAGTTTAACACATGTATTATAAGAAAACAACTAAGGGTGAATGGGTGCTTTAGGCATGATACAAGAAACAGGTTCCTTCAAGCACTCCTTAGCCACTAGAAAGATAGTATAGGACACATAAAGCTTAACAAGGTACCTTTGAGGCATTTTTAACCTCTATGCCTCTTCTAGCATTTCCTTTACCTCTTCTCACACTACCTTCTCTACCTTTAGTAGTAGATAATCACTTCTTAGAGTTTTTAGAACAGATGAATCACTTGGAATCCTTAATTTTTAATCAATTTCAAGCAATTAATAGATGTTTGGATGAAGGATAATAGGCAATCATACATTTGGTTCAATATACTTGTTTCTTGATAGGAGACCACTAATATTTTATTGTGAACGTATCGATATCCTAGCCTATAACAATAGCCTCCTCCTTATTACTAGCCTTCATAACAACCTTGTCCTCTCTTACCTGGATACCAATCTTTGCACATGGATCAACCTAAATATTCTCATGTGTAAGAGTTAGTTTTTGTATTTAAGTCCAACTCTTCCTTAGATGATCTAGCTAACTTAGACAAAGTTGAGAAACTTTTGTGTAAAATCAAAGAAGAAGAGCATCATCAACATAGTTAAACTCACTATTATTGACAATAGCACTATTACACATATCTTTATGGATACTATTTTTGTCTATAGTTAGCTAATGTTGATTTGTATTATATCTGGATGATTATTCATATTGTTACTTTTTGTTACTCTATGGTTAATAACTTGTGTTACCTTTTATTACACTTTATGCTTTTGATGATCTCTTTCATATTACCTTTCTTTGTTTGATTACAAAAATAGGGAAAACATGTGTGCATAATTAGGGGAAAATTATCATTATGTTAATCAAGGGGAGTTCATTAAGTATATGAATGTTATATGTTATGCTATTTTGTCATCATCAAAAAAGGGAGAGATTGATGACTAATATATTTTTGATGATGAATAAAGTTTAATGATTAATTATGCTCAATTGCTTTGTCAAGTTGTTAAATCAAGTCAATTATGCTAAAATAAAAATGTTCAATGAACTTAGATGAATTGTGAATTAACTTACCTGAAATATGTTTTTAAAGCATAAACTTTATGGAACAAATATTGCACTAATGATCTATTTGAAAAAAGGTAGTTTCAGATTTAATAAATTAACATTTCTTCTAAAATTGGTGAAGAATCTTAATACATTTGGTTAAAGTATTGATATATTGTGTCGAAGTAAGAAGTTAAAAGATAAAGGATCAATATATGGACAAAAAAAGATTCACACCCTGCTACAAAAAATAAGAAGTACCAATACCTGTGGCAGAAGTATCGATACATTTCATGAAAGTTAGAGCAGAGGTCAATAGTCAAAGAAGTCAATATATAAATAGAAAAGAATAAGATATCTTAACGTATCAATATATTTTGTTAAAGAACCTTTTTCAAAAAACTAGAAGCAGGCCAAGGCATAAAGGAGATCAATAATAACAAGAGAAGATTAATATGAAGATTCTTTAAGGATAAAAGTATCAATACATGCTATCAAAATATTGATACACTGGAATGAAGAAAATTTCAAATATGGGTATCATGACCAGGAATTGGTACAAGAAGAGATAATATTGACCCTCAATTTAAAAGAGAAGCAAAAGTATTAATACATTAGTTTAACATATCAATAATCTTAATTGAGAAAAGTTCCAGATCCAAGAAAATGCTCGCTACAATAAAAGATGTTGATACAATGGTAGAATAAATCGATATTTAAGTTCAAGACTATATTAAAGTATTGATACTTTTTGAAAAAATATGTTGCAATGGTAACATTTATAGCATTTAATGCAGACATTAATTACAACCAAAAGAGTTGTTAGAGACAAATTGAAAAGCACTTAAAAATCAAGATTCTTATTGAATTTGCAGGAGAAGAACGTAAAGAAAAATAGGAATACAATAAGAACATTCTCTAAGAAATTCTCTTTAGTTGTGTTTAATATATATCTTTCTAGTGAGACAAAGAAAAACTTGTATTTATTGAACATTTGCTCATTGAAGAGGGATTTTACATATCACACATACAAAGATTATTTATGGTTTAATTTTGCAAACATTTTAATTTTTTCCATAATAATTAAACAATTTAATTGTTCAAAGAAAGAAATATACCTTCTTCACTTAGATTAGAATTCAACAAGTAGTCTCCCTCTTGTTTCTAAAGATTGCACACACTTAGATGAAAATGGCTCCAATTGGCATTAATGGATACTTAGAAACCTTATAGCTTCACTAAGCTATTTCTTAGTTTTTTACACCTAGAAAACTAAGATATACTTATGCATAGAAGAACAGAAATTGAAGAAAACATTTTTTCAATTTCTATCTTCCTTTTCTCTCTTTCTTTTCTTTGTTTTCTTTTGCTAAAATGATGAAAAAGTAAAGCTCATCCTTGTTATCACTTTGTCACTGTACCAACCAAGGTAGAAGAAGAAAACAAACAAAATCAGTTCTTTTTTCTTTTTTTTTTTTATGGATGTCCCACATGTAACCCACTTTTGTAGCTTGTAATTGGTTCAATTTGTTTGATTAATAATAAAAAGAATGTTGATGTAATAACCATTGCATATAGTAACACATTATTAATGGATAATATCATATATTAATGGAATTAATAATAACACATATATTAGTCATATTAATATATAATTAATAAAGGAAGAGAGATATTTGTATGTTAAATATTATAACAATTATAATAAAAGTATAAATATATGAATATTAAATCTGACTAATTCAAACCTTAGTAATAATAGATAGATAAATAGATAGATAGATAGATAGATATTATTTTAATTTTCTTTTAATTAATTTATCAAATTAATGAATTAATCCTAACCACTCATTTATTTTGAAACAAGATTTAATGAAATTTGAACATATAGCAAAATCATATTATACATTTGTCATTTAAGGATTTAATTTAATCAAATAATAATTATAATTACTAAAATATAAATAATTTTATTTATTTAGAATTATTTATATCTAAATATATTTTTTAAGTCTCCATATATCGTAAATCATATTTATGATATATTAAAATCACTGAAATATTTCTCGAGCATACGGATGCTAATGCATCATTGCTAAAAAATTTATTCCTTACATTAAAAAATCAAAATACTATTCAATCAAAATATTGAATCATACTAATAAGTACCGGCTAATGTGTGTGGCCCCCTAGATTTTTTGTAAGCTAGACATGAGCATATATGAATAATTCGCATCACTTTTGATACAACTCATCGTTATCAAAGTTTTCAATAATTATGAGTGACCTTTAGCAAGATATCGTGACCCTTAAACATAAAGAATAAAGATTTTAAATCAACTCATATAGTCATACATCCATATAGTAAAGTTTCTCTACTGTTCACTCCTGATTAAGTATAGGTCATAGAATTGTCAAACCCCTAATAATCATAGAATCAGGAAATCAAATTATATACAGGATCCAATTATTCACAAAACTCGTTTTCAAATTTACGTACTCTGGCTAGAGATTTAATCTCGATGTATGACATCCCTGCCTTAGATCTTAAGCTTAATTGGCAAAGCTAGCAGATTCCATCTTAATTATTACCTATCCTTATATAATAAGAACGTATTGCCAAAAAGCTTTTCTCATCAGGCATAGCTAGCCAATACGATATACACAAGTGAATAAAGTGTCTCAGTGTAGAAGGCAGCCATAATATTTTAGGTTAAAGGACTAATAGTATACTAGTATGACTATGTGACAAATCATTAATTATAGATGATTACCTACATGATTTATCACATTTGGTCATGTTCAGTAATATGTTTTTAAACATATTATCCATATTTATACTTTTATGACATGAGACTCATCACCCAACTAGTAGTATCAAATATTGATAATTGTCAGCGATAAAATATGCCAATCATGCAATTTTTTATCCTTAATAACATTATCTCAACTGGAAACTTATTTAAATGTATTTAAATCATAGACTCTATACTCATATCCACAACTCTTTATAGATAGATTCTTGACACATGATACATCATAGGATTTTATTTGCTTTAATAACAAAGTTATAAATAATAAAATGCAATTGAATAAATACGAAATGATAAAATACTATTTTATTAATTGTATACAAATTTACAACTAATTATAAAATCATATATATACAATAAAGAGAAATCTTTGAACTATATGACATGAATAGTTCTAAGGCATATCTCTAGCACTCTGGTGAGAGAAAATCCTATTGGTATGACTCAAAATTTATTATGTGGTTACTCTTTACCTGAAAAAAAAAGGTTGTGAGTGATACTTCTTTGTGTATTAAGAGAAGAGATTATAAAGGTTTCCTTTCACTGATCAAGGAGTTATAAATTGGGTTCCACTTAACTTGTGAAAATAAATTGATAACAAAATCTCAGTTTGGAGATATTCGAGAGAGTGGATGTAGGCACATTGTCGAACTACTATATTTGAGTTTGCCTTCCTTTATCTTTCTAAGTCTCAATCATTTATTTTCATAATTTATTCATCAAGCATTAAATAATTTTCATATTTTGTCATTTATTTTATAGAAATATTACACTTATAGCATTTCATTTATTGTATCCTTTAATTTTTTTTAATTTTCAAATTCATACTCCTCTTGAAAGTTGCCATCTAGGCCAATAGTATTGATAATATGATAACAAAGATTTTGATAAAAATGCTAAAATTCAAATATAAGTTTAATAATATATTTAAAATCTTTCTTTGAGTATCAAAACATTTCTATATAATGACCATGCTTTATTTGTATAAGCAATAATTGATTTTCTAAAAATTCAAAATGAAAATTTACATTTATTTATATGTATATATAAATAAATATTAGTTGTCAATTATCAAAAATTAGAAATCAAATATATCAATAAATAAATACTAGTTTTTGGACCATTTCTCTAATATAATCAGTTTTTTATCTTTCATGTTCTTGGCTTTGATTCTCTCTCATATTACCTTGGATTTAATTCAAATTTATTTCTATAGAATCTTTATTCTATTCTCTTTTGGTTGAACAAATGGCTCATCAATTAAAATTTCTGGTCAATAAGAATTTATGTTTAAAGATCGAGTACATGGTAGAGATCTCAAGATAAATATTTTCAAAGTTATTCTATTTCATTCAAATATTCTTAAAACACTTATTAAATATCAATATAAAGTCAAACAATCACTATCAAAACCTAAACATAAAACTTTTAAAATGATAATAATGCCCTTTTATGTGAATTTATTAAAATACCCTTAAATTGGGATACATGGTATTACACGTGTGAATTATTTACAATTGTTTAATTATAATTTTTATGTATTCTAATCTTTATATAAGTTTTGTTTGAGAATTATAGAGGTATGATATCCTTATCTCCATACCAAACACAACCCCGATTCCCGGGAGTGTTATAGTTACTATTAGAGAAAGGTTTAGAGGCCAGTAATTGTAAGGAGAGTATAATGCCTTATATATGTAGTTTGTCTAAGATCCTTTCATGTGAGGTGTTTTCCTTTTTAGTATCTATATGTTCGAATACATCTTCTTTTTTGTAAATATTATAGGTTAATTTGTAGGCTATCTTACTCATGTTCTCGTATATTAGCAATTAGATTATGTCATCTCAAAGATAAAACTATAAGTAGAGGTCAAAGAGTTTTTTTCTCAGATTATAATTCGTCAAGGACTCTATTGCCACCTATAAGAGCCCGTGACCCAGTTAGAAAAGGATAAAATAGAGGTAAAAGTAGAGCTAAAAGCTAAAGTTACAAGGTTTAAGAGGAATGAGTTGATCATATATAAGGAAATAACTTTATTAAGGGCATGCAAAAATTTAGCATGCTATAGAAGTACTAGTAAATTTGGTTACCTAGTAGAAACGGTGATAAACTTAGGTTTCTCCTGCTCAGCCTCATCTAAAGTTTGTGTTATTACTTCATGCTTTAGCTGAATGAGGGTAAGGGTTAATGGTGACCTCACAAGACTTTCAAAAAATGCATCTGCTATCTTTCATGAAAGTTGAATCAAGTTTAGATCTTAATGGATTCTTAAAAGAGGCATTCGAAATTTACACACCTTTAGGTGTTCACCTATGAGAACAACAAAATTGGTGAGTTTATAGTTGAAAGACATGGCATACGCCTAGTATTTATCTCTCGTATAAAGAGAGTGCTATAAAACCCTCTCTCGAGTAGTTAGAGTTTAGTGAGTGATTCACATTTTAATTGTTATACCCAAGTATAGGTAGTCTTGTTATAGTATAGTCCAGTAAGTCCAAGTGTCGTAT
>JAWDEX010199250.1:0-11730 GCA_035221805.1 Trichilia hirta
TTTATATTTTTCATTTCTTTTCCAATTATTTAATGCCATATTTATCTAATAAATATGATATAATAATTGGCAATAATGTGATATAGCCATGTCCAAGATACATAGATATAAATCAAATCAAACTTGATTAATGAACAATTGACCAAGTATTTAAATTTAACAAATTAAAAGTTTTCATTTGGATTAATATTAACCATTAATATTAAACCATGGTTTTCTAATAATTTAACAATTTAATTAATTAAAAAATAGTCATATTAATTAACAACTTAATTAATATGATGGATTTAAACAAATTCCATAAATATGGTACAATTACCATATTGCCCTTGGCCAAATATATACATAAGGTTAACTTTGTCATTTCCATCCAAATTAAACACTTTAATTTATATTTTACCCTTATATATTAAAATTGTATTTTAATATATTTGATAATCAAAATTATCAACTTTAAATATGTAATTTACAACAAATTACATACATATACCACATTAGGGGTAAAATGATAATTTTGTAGTAAATAAATCTTTTTTCCCTTAAAATTATATTTTAACATATTTGATAATCAAAATTGTCAAATTTGGCAAGTGATTTACATTAAATAACTTTATGATATCAATATATCAATTCTTTAACACTTTAAAAAATCGTTAATACGTATAGCCATTATACGTATCAGTTTCGTCCTATTTCTATATTATCATGAGGGTGCTAGCCCTCTCTCGATAATATTTTATCCCTCTCTCATGTGAAGAAGCATTATAGGATCTTGGTTGACCATGAAGGTTCACCGTGACTCAGCTGTGAATTTATGTTGAACACTTTGACTCCAAACATTTCGATTGCTCAATAACTATAGTTAGTATTTAGCAATATACCATAGTCCCTAAGTCACAATGAGGAAATATCTTCATCAAACCTTTCCTTGATTGCATATAACATGTGAGTGATATCTTTCTATCGTCGTATCCTTATCAAGATAGGGGTTCATGAAATGTCAAAACCTTAATCCTAATTCTCATTCGAATCATTGATCAAATGTCAATATTATGTTGTGGCTATAGACTTATAATCAAGACATCATATCGATATTCAATTAGAAACTTGACTCAGACTAAGGTAACTGAAATTCTCAGCCCAATATGTCAAGTCAACGGATTCCATCTTGACTATCAACCGAACACTTATACAAACAAAGCATACCCAAACTAGCTTATTGTACAAGGCATGATTAGCCCTGCATGTATACACCATATAAAATATACCCATCTATATAGTGTCTAATTCCAGACATCTCAGGTCAAAGGATTATATCGCACACTATTACAATCTATCAACAAATCATTAACTATATGCATACCATGTGTTTTATCGATGTTCAGTCCTATTCGATAAATAGTTTACTAACTATAAATTCACAATAATGACCTTATAATAATACACATATTGTCAACCTATATATATTATCAAATAATATCATTAGGCAGCATCTAGTATACCTACTATGTGATAAAATTGCCCATTCAATACCACATACATAGGGAACGTATTTGATAATCTATTTAACAATTTAAATAAAATTATTTGGACAATTTACATACATTCATTATTCATTTGCATGAAAAATAAAGGAAGTAGCTAATGTATGTAAATAAAAAACTATTTCTTTTATTAATAAATAAAAGTTTATACAAGATCATAAACTCTAAAATCAACAACACGAATGGTTTCTAGGGCATACTTTAACACATACGAGATCATTAGGGTTCATAGACTTATTATATATAAGCTATAATATTTGAATGAAAAAAAGGTAAAAATGGCCATGGAATGTTGAAATACTTAAGCTTTATTATCCATGAGTCTATCCTTATACAGTTTGTATGTCTTGATTATGATGATATCAATGAAAGAAAACTTTGGCTTAATTTTTTCCATCTCAAATGTTGTTTAGAAATACATTATAAAGCTAGCTCATAAAGCTAGGCCTTAGAAAATATATTTATAATTGTTATGTGTTAATGCAGGAAATCTTAATATGATAATAAGCTAATATCGCTCCCCCAAGCTAGGCCAAAGAATTTTCTTCGATGTTTTTCGCCATGAACTGTCTAATATTGAGCTCAAAAAAAAGTCTTGAAGTGAGCTCTTATGATTTTGTCTATGTAAGATAGCAGTCTGACTTCTTTGACACCTCAAAATTCTGATGACAATAAAATAAATAACCAAACTATTGTCTTTGGGTGGACCATATAATTAAGGGCGCCTCATGAGAAAAGAGCGCATAGATTATGCTATTGTTTGGACCTCATTGTAAAAAAATAAATTTTTAGCCTTAAGCTTAAGAAGTAGGCATATGAGAAATTTTTGGCTTGTACTCAACAAAGTTTACCCAAAAAAAACTGATAATAGAGTGATGTAACATACTCAAAAATCTTACTACCCACATTAGAATTTTAATATGGCTAAGTTATTTATTTGAGCGTAATCGAAGGTGAAGTTATTACTTGTCGACTTCGATAATACATACATTTAATTATTCAAAGAGGCGAATTACTTATCTATTAATCGAACTTTAGTCCATAAAATCGTCGTGAGATTCATTTGATTAATTACTTTAGTCTTATTATTATGGTGAATCAATTAATTTTTATTTTTTTCGGTCAGAATATATCATCTAGTTATTATGGTTTAATTTTGTCAAATTAGTTGCTGATTCTTAAGTTAATTGCTAATATTAGTTAATTGAACATAAATAGAAGCTAAAGTTAAATGCCAAAGTAAAAATTTTTTATTCATTAAAATTGAAGTTACAAATTACAAATGGTTATAATTTATAAATGTAAAGAAAAAAAGAATAAAAGATAAAATGCAAAAATTAATCATTTAGGCCCATTGTCTCTCTTGATCGCCAATTCGACACTTTCTTGTGCTCTAGTTTGCCACAGTCCAATGGTCAGGCGTCTATAATCTTTTAAAAAATTTTAAAAGGAGGAGAGAGTTTAGTAGGGAGAGTCTGCGTTAACTCAGGCCTTAACACAACCAAGAAGAGAGTGAAAGCTGTTGTCAAGATAAGAGAATTCCTATAGTCATCTAATTGTTAGGTCGAGGTGGCTAAAATTTGCACCATAATGGTAGGGGTTTCAACATGGTTTCACCTCCTGCCTTAGGAACTGTCTCGTTGGTTGGTCATTCTATGACTAATTCTATGAAAAGTTAGCCAGAATTCATTTTTAAAAGATATTCTTTTACCGAGTACTAATGTTTGTAAGCCCCAAAAGTATAACTTCTTTCTAATATTCTGGGCTCATCTGATTTGCCTCTAGTTTATGAACCTTAACCTCGAAACTCAATAATTTTTTCTCTCATGTTGATATCTCAGCCTCCAACCTTTTCATCTTTTTGTAAAGCCCCTAAATTATGTTATCTCAGCCAGTTAAAAGATCTACAAAGGTTTTACTTATTTTTTTCTACACCGCTAAGTCATCTTTAAGGTGTAGAGTTTCTTATTTTGAAGTCAAAACAGTGGACTCGGCAGTCACCACCTGCTTCTCTCACTTGGCCTTAACCTTATCCCAGTCTTGCAGATTCCTCTCTTGCTTTTTATTCAAAAATAATATTTTTTTTTCTTTAATCTTTTCATTTTTAACACTGCAGCAGCGGTACCCTTGATATAAGTCTTCATTTGCTTTTGCTGCAATGCCAATATATGCTCAGTCTAAAGTCTAAAAAATCTAACATTAGAAACCTATATAGGATTTTAACAATAATAGTGTTGAAAAGAAGAAATATTTATTAAAATGAAAGAGTCGCAAATATAGTTTATGGCTGTCTTAGGGGTCAGCTAGCCTACCTCCCTATCAACGGCCCCACTAATCAATGATAAGGCAGAGTTCATGAGCGGGAGGAGGCAGGCTACTAATTGTTGCTTATCTTTTTCAATGTTAGGGAGTCCTACCTTGAGAACAAAGATTCGATTGAGGATGAAGCATTATGAGATAAGCTATGAGAGAACCCCAAAATCTAATGATTCTATCAAGGCTTCCGTCGATCTTGAGGCTTTAATCCATCTAGACCTTACTCCTTTTGCAGTAATTATGGCATTGCTCAGTAACCGGTCCCGTTTGTCACTCTCGATACAAGATCTCTTTCTCAGTAAGACCCTAAGTAGCTATCGCCACTGTTAACTGAGCAACCCTGAGACAAGATTGGATCTTTTCTTTTACTCTTTGGGAAGCATCCAACTGTCCCTATCTGACATGGTAAAGGTAGCAGTAGTAGGGGATCAAAATCACAATCTTTTTCCCATCTTTACGAGGCAGCCATCTTCTTGAAAAAAGACACACATTTCTCTTTATCAGTTATACCTGCAGTGAAAGATAAACTAAGTTAACTTTGTTACAGTGAACAAAAGAAATATGGGCACACAAATTACTTTTTACCCCCTACCTTTAGCCTATTTAGGGCAACACAAGATACTTGAGATGATATTAAACCCAACTCAACTAATAAAGACTCAAAAAGAATGTCATTCTAGTCACGGGTGATGTCCTCTTAAGCGATCATTCTCTCAGGTGACTCTTTATCAAGTACAGGGTGGTGCGTCCATATCTGAGCTGACCAGAACGTGTTGGGGATGTCACCTCTAGCTTAAATTAAAAGGATTATCTTTCACTCAATTAAGGGTTTAGGTCTAATTTATAGGTAATATTACTCGGGACCCGACCTTAAATTATTTCTTAGGGTATATATGTATGCTACATCAAAAATATTGGGCGACTTTCTAAAATATTCCTATCATAGCATATAAAAATCGACTAGGATCCACCAACTATTGTAAGTGAGTTAGTACAACAGGATCTAAAAATATGGTAGCAGAGTTGTAAAAAAAGGCTGAAGTGATAACCTCAACCGAATTAGAAATAGTTCTTTATTAAAAATGGTTTCTCTTAAAGGGTGCCAGCTTAAAATCTTTTTATGTAAAAGGGCCCTCAGGGACACAATCTATCTACCTTGAAGGGTTCTCAATAAACTATTATATTTTGAATACCGACGTTAAGAAAAAGGTGTCCTCCTCGTATTCTATCTTAAACCTCAACAGGGGTACTAAATTTATTGAAGACACATCATCACTCAATTTAGAGGAGGGGATTGAGTCCGTATGTTAATAGGATGATATCCAAAAGCAGTTGGCCATTAGATTCTATTTATACACTTTTACTATGATTGCTAGAACTCATCTCCTATAGACATTTAGCATTGTGTCAGTTTATAAATATAAGAGATATTATAACGAACAGGCAAACGATGTTATCGTCTCAAGGATGCCTTGGGCAACTCTAAGAGGTCTCAAGCTACTCCTGATTGGCCCCTATTTTCCATATAATAAGCTAGTTCCTTATTATGAGTTTTACTAACGATAGCTTACTCTAAATAGTCTAACCCTACTAAAGCAAAAAGCATACCCTTGTTGTTTATCTCTTACAACCATCAAAAATAGTAAATAAAATAAAGAAACAAAGAAGAAGAAAATAGACTTATCGAATGTGAAGCTAGGTTGAATGAAGAATAATATCACTGAAAGTTTGTCTAAGTGGTTTGCGGGCTCAAAATTTCTTTAAAGCAATGTCACCATTGGATTTAAAGCCAAAATAGAATCAAAGTGAAGAGATTAGATGGGTATTTATAGTCATTTTAAGGACAGTAGAGAGACGCAACACATTTTTAAAAATTGTAATCTAATAGATTAGGTCACATCGCGTCAATAAGAAATAATGAGACGTCTAAAAATAATTTACAAGTATAAATGAAACCACCCCTAGCATAATACGTAATAACGTCACAAAAATCAAAAAGACACTAGTAAATAGTTATGTCTTTTAAAAAATGATAGTTTTTGAAATAACACGTTTGAAGTAAATACATCTACTAGCATTTGAAACTTTTAAAAAAAATTCAAACTATCCCAAGACCGTAAGAACTCTCGCTGCAAGTAAAAATTTAAGAGTAAAAAAATGGATAAAATTTTATTATTTTTTTATAATAGTAAAAATTTGGGAGGTTTATATTAAGAGATTGTCGTAGGACTGCCTTTTAGTCTCAAGTTTTAGAGAGGTGAAGGTTTGTCCCCACTATAAATAACAACTCTTGTCAACGATGACAAATCGTTCTGACACCAAATTTGGACGATCTAAGATGAATGATTTGATTGCTCTTCTTCATTGATTTAGTCCTGTAATACTAGCCTCGAGTCTAAATTATTGTTAGACAAAAATGAGAGAACTGCTAAGATAAATAGTATTCGTACTTTAAAACCCATTAAATATCAAGCCATATTAAAATATTATACATTATACAAGTCATTTAATAGGTAATTATTATAAAGACATAAATTTTTTTTTCCGCAAATTGTGGGTACAAAATAATATGATTTAATAGTATTAATTTTTATTTTTTATTATTAATTATATATTTTTATAAATGATAATTAGTGTATTATATTAATATATATACATAAATTTGTATAAAAAATTTTGTATTATAATTTTTACTAATTTGTTACGAGGACTCGAAGATAATTTTCTGAAGCTAGTTCTTTTTATTAAAATAAAAAACAAAAAACAGAAAAAACAAAAAACAAAAACTTACTCGTTTAGCCTATTTCCCACTACTTTCCTCTGCTACTCTTCTCCAAGCTCCTTCCCAGCTCGTTTTATAAAAACTTCCCATTCCCAACATTTCTTATTACTCAGAATTCCAAAACCATCAGAAACTAATAATTTAAAATTTAATTAAAAAAAAAAAAAAGGCTTCCCCAACCGCGTAAAAATTAACGTAACGATCCAAAAATTCACGCCGCCATCAAAGCCAATCACATCGAGTTCACATTTGGGCACACGCTTCATTTCTTCTCTTTCTTGCTTCCCCTTTCCCTGAGCTTATATAAACCTCGCATCTTATCGTTTCTCTCGCCAATTTGAAATCAGTTGTGTTCACATTTCTTCATTCAAACGTTTCTTCAAACAAATGTCAACCTAAAACAATCCCATAAAATTTCTACTCTTCATGTCTTCTTTTTTAATGGAAATAACTCCTTTCCCATTTCTTAATCAAGAAGAGTATTCACAGTTGTTGGGTTTGTTCTCTGAGATGGATAATGGTAGTGGATTCAATGTGAACGACAATTTAAAGAAGAGACGACGAGACGACGACGATGACGATTACAAAGATGGTGACCAGAAGAAGGGAAATGATCATTATAGGCAACAACAGCAGGAATTGGAGAAGAATGCCGCGTGGAGTGATATACTTAATAATATTCTTTTGTTGGGCGAAGGAGAGAAACCAGAACAAGAGCAATATTCCATTGAGTCTCAGCAACAGAAACTTCCTTTCGATGATCACCAAAACAGAAAGACTAGAGCTATGAATGAATATGCCCATCAATTGCAAGATCATCATAACGAATTGAACGTAATGAATCAGTTAGGAACCAAACGATCTCGTCGGATGGTTTCCGCTATTGCCACCGGGCCGACGGCAGAGGCAGCAGCTGAGAAAGGATGTGCTAATAACCCGACGACCCAGTCGGGTAATAATAATACTACGGGTGGGCCGAGTCAGCACCGGCGGCTATGGGTAAAAGACCGGTCTAAGGACTGGTGGGAGGAGCGGAACCATCCCGATTTTTCGGAAGAACAGTTTCGGAAAGATTTTCGAATGAGTAAAGCGACGTTAGATATGATTTGTGAGGAGCTAGAGAGTACTGTAATGAAAAGGAATACGATGCTTCGCGACGCTATTCCGGTTCGACAACGGGTGGCGGTATGTATTTGGAGGTTGGCTACTGGTGAACCGCTCCGGGTCGTTTCGAAACGATTCGGATTGGGGATATCCACCTGTCATAAACTGGTTTTGGAAGTTTGTTCCGCCATTAAAACGGTCTTAATGCCCAAGTTCTTACGGTGGCCTGATGAGCAGAGAATTAAACAAATTAAGACAGAATTTGAGAACATATCTGGTATCCCAGATGTTGGCGGATCAATATACACAACTCACGTACCAATCATAGCTCCCAAGATCAGCGTTGCTGCTTATTTTAACAAAAGACACACAGAGAGAAACCAGAAGACATCGTATTCAGTTACAGTTCAAGGAGTTGTTGATCCGAAAGGAGTTTTCACTGATGTTTGCATTGGATGGCCTGGATCGATGCCTGATGATCAAGTGCTCGAGAGGTCTGCTCTGTTTCAAAGGGCTAACAGAGGACTTTTGGAAGATGTTTGGATTGCTGGAAATTCTGGTTATCCATTAATGGACTGGGTTTTAGTTCCTTACACGCAGAAGAATTTGACATGGACGCAGCATGCTTTCAATTAGAAGATTGGGGAGATTCAAGGGGTGGCTAAAGATTCATTTGCTAGATTCAAGGGGAGATGGGCTTGTCTGCAGAAGAGGACTGAAGTGAAATTACAGGATTTACCTGTTGTCCTTGGAGCTTGTTGTGTTTTGCATAATATCTGTGAGATGAGGAATGAGGTGATGGATCCTGAGTTGAAGTTTGAGCTTTTTGATGATGAGATGATGGCTGAAAACAGTGTCAGGTCCATGGTGTCTGCACAGGCTAGAGATCACATCGCTTACAATTTGCTGCACCATGGACTTGCTGGAACTTCTTTTCTACGTTGATTTCTGTTTTATTATTGTTATTATTTTTTGAAATAGATACACAATTCTGAATTTTGTAATTCTTTCTTAGTATAGAGTATTATAGTCACAATTATAGCAACAATAATAATAATT
Organism: Trichilia hirta; assembly: GCA_035221805.1. Lineage (NCBI taxonomy): Eukaryota > Viridiplantae > Streptophyta > Magnoliopsida > Sapindales > Meliaceae > Trichilia > Trichilia hirta. The sequence continues at coordinate 8,806 of JAWDEX010199250.1, forward strand.
CAATTTTTTTTATATAATGGGTTGAATTCAAAAAATAAATTTGATGGTGCTTCGTATTTGATTAATTGATTGTGATCCGAGGGTTGAGAAGTTGAAATTCTCAAGCTCTAACATCCATTTTCATATCTTTGAAGTTGAATCATGAACGTCAATGCAGATATTTTTCTAAGAATTATGAGTTCGCCTCCAGGGAATCTTGACTTGAGCCGAAAGTAAACTCGTTGACTCAAGCCGTTCCTATCGAACATAAAAAGGTGATTAAAAGAAATTAACAATAGTTTTAAATAAAATGAACGCGCCTCGTTATTTTATTATATTAAATTACAATTTCATCTATAAATTAATTAATTAAAATAACAATAATTATTATTATTATAAAAGGAAATTTTATTACCATTTTCTCGAATGAGGGACGGACGGGAGAGTAAATTAATTTTACACATTGACTTAGTGATGATGATTATTTTAGAAGACTAGATCAGGTGTTTCCAAAATATTCTAAAATTGGTCTGATCAATTTTCTGCATACAATTACCGGAACAAAATAATTGTCAGCGGTTGATGTCACGATGACGCTGGCTTCACACGGAAATAATTCATACAAGTGAAAACACAGTATGCGGTCACATAAGTTCAAGCTCAGCAAACACACGTGTACAGAACATAAGATACACGGTTCCTACACTTTTAAATTAGAGCCGTTGATGAAGATCGAGATCAGAGATGGGATGGTTGTACACTTGTTTGTTGAGCTCACGAGCTGCCTCCTCACATGGACACCTCTAGCTCCTGGGCTAGCTGGGGCCCACTCCAAGTCCAAAGCTAACGAGGCATCAGTTTGTAGGCCCCAAATCAATTATTGATCTCCAAGTGTCTTTTGACAAATAAGAAGTTGAAATTCAGCTTTTCTTACTTTTATTTTTATTTTTTCAGGTTTCTTGCATTTCATCTTCTGGTCCCAGGAACAATCAGAACATGGAAAAATAACCTGTGAGGTGGAGACTCTTCATTCTTCGTTGTAACAAACGAATTGCAGAGACGGAGGAAAAAAAGAAATTAAGCGACAGAGAGAGAGAGTTATGGAGGATCAGAACAAGAAATTGGAAGGGGAAGAAGAAGACGGAGTGGGGGCCGTGGCGGGAGAGCTTCAAGATGAAGGAGAGATTGGCTCCAGCTTGACAATGGAGAGGGTTGCAGCTGCGAAACAGTTTATTGAGAACCATTACAAGGCTCAAATGAAACACATCCAAGAACGAAAAGAAAGGTGGTGGTAATTTTATGTTGTATTTTGGAAGGATCTCATTTATATTATGCTTGTTTCTCATTTGCATGCGTTGTTTTTGTTATTGATTTTTCTTTTTCTTTAAGATTATTGAGAGTTTAGAGCTCTTAATGTTTTCAATTTTGTTGTTGATTTTTAATCCTTTTTTATTGTTTGGCAGTTAAATTATAGTGCCTTCTGTTTTTGGGTTTTGTGTGGTTATGTTATGTAATTCCATTGTGCTATTTCATGCAAAAAATTTTGTTGCATTACTTAGAAGTTACGGTTAATAAGGGGAAAATGGAATTAGGAGGATAATTCGCAATGAATGTGTTTGTGCATTCTATGCAATGAAGTGTGGTATGCTTGGTTAAGTTGTAGACATCGTCATACTTTGTTGAGATTAAAGTGTTTTGAAAATACAGATATACAAATTATAAACGGGGAGAAGAAGCTATTGTTGAAGATGTGTAAGTGGAAATTTTGTTTAATTTTGTCATTTGCAAACCTGAGTGTGAGCAGTGTAGCTTATAAAGAGTATCTTATCTAATACTGTAATGTAAACTCCTGGAAAATTTGAATGCTAGAGAACAATCAGTAAGCCGTTAAAACTACATTTAAATAGTTTGCTAGAGGTTTTGGATCCATTAAATATTTTCACTGTTTTCTAGAAAATTGTTGTCAGTGACATCCAAAAGATTTGGTTCTTTTCATGTGGAAGAAGAGGTGTTAATTTGGAAATATATTAAAAATTTGGAAGGAAAATGTAAATGGAAAATCATTGATTTTTGATATTGATGAGTGTCCATTTGTTATATGAACCTGTGGGTCAAACATCTTAAGTGTGGTGCAAGCCTTGGGCGTGTAATCCTATTTCCCTACACTTTGAAGATTGAGTTGTTTTTATTTTGTCGTCACCGTTTTACTCTTTTACATATGAATCCTTGTGAGCATGAGAATATATAACTTTCTTTTTTCTCATTTTCCTGGTACACTACACAACTAAACCTTCATGCATCTTTGAAGATTTTGTGCAATTGATAGTAAGAAGGAAGAGCTGAGGGAAGATATACCATCTGAATTATTTGTATGTCTTTTGGATTTGTTTTACATTTCTATTAGTGTTGGCACCTGTTTTCTATGCTTGTCTTTCTCCTTAATGGTTCCCTTACTATTTTCTAGTTTCATGCAAAAATGCAAACACAAACAGAAAACACATGCATCAAAATGGATTCATAACATTTTTGCTTCAATTCTTTAACTTTCAAATTCTTTCTTTTTCTTGTCATTTTCAATTTACATTTTTCTGCTTTTTCTTTTCTTCGTTGTGAATGTGGTTTGAAAGTATAGAACCACCAACCTTTGTGGTGGAAGGATTCTTTCTTTTATTTTCTAGTTGTTGCAGCTTATTGGATTTATTACGCGTGTAATGTCCCCAAGTTGCCATATTCTTAGAATGCTAGTAAATACCCATAGATATGGGTGGGTATTTTATATCTGTGCTTGACCCATTCTATTTAAAGCGTACCTGGTGTATGTTGATACTAAGAAAAATCTAATGTCTACATCACAAGTATTTTCCTTTTTAAATACCTTGTATTTATTTTTTCAAACTCTTATTATAGAATAGAGTTTTCATTCTCTGATCTTGGTACTCTTACTGG
>JAWDEX010199270.1:0-11728 GCA_035221805.1 Trichilia hirta
ATTATATTTGGTATAATGTATCAGATCAGACATAGTATTTACTATAAATTTACTAGTCAGATTTAATTCTAAACTTATTTGAAGACATTAGAATGGCATTAAATATGTATCATGTTATTTTTGTGAAATGACAAATTTAAAATTATTTTATTTCAATGAACCAACAAGAAATTCAGGTTTAATTGGTCATGAAAATGTTGATTATCTTTCTCACCCTCATTAAGCTCGATCTTAAACGGAATATGTAGTTACTTATAATAATATAGCAATCTCTTGGCAATCTATAAAATAAACTCTTGTTGTAACATCTTTTAATCATTATAAGATCAATGCTCTACATGAAACTAGTCATGAATGTGTAGGACTAAGTTATATTATACATCATATTTAGAGTATATGCAACTTATCTTTTATTTCAAAAAATTCAACTGTAATTTATGAATATAATGTTACTTGTATTGTTCAAGTTAGAGGATGATATATCAAAAGTGATAAAATCAAGCATATTTCACCTAAATTCTTTTATACTTACGAGTTTTAGTAAAGCTACCAAATTGATATCAAATAGATTTACTTCTCTGATAATATTATTGATCTTTTTATCAAGACTTCACTTAATTAACGATACGTGTCATCTCTACAAATTAATAATTTAATATATATGGGAGGTTTTCATCAAAGAAAACTAAATGAATACTGTATTTTTTTTTCTTCAACTAATTTTTTATCTCACTAGGTTTTTATTGATAAAAATTTTAATGAGGTAGTATGAAGTACATATTAAGTTAATTGAAAATAGTAAAATATAAGGAAAAACATTATAATTATGATTTTTTCTATTTTTAATATAACTAGATTTTGACTTTTAAAAAATTCGGTATCTTAATTTTAAGGTAAAATAGGGTGGATTGTTTTTTTACCAAATTAAAATAATTTCACTAATTTTTTTTTTACTATTTTTCTATTTTTATAATATATAATAGAGTAGAAATGGTTGGAATGATTATCTATAAATAATATTTTTTTTGTAATGAATATAATTTTTTTTTATTTGCTCCCTAATAAATTAAAAATTAAAAAATTATATTTTTATCTTAATTAATTTTATTTATATATTTAATTCTCTTTTTATTATTTTTTAAACTAATATTTATGATATTGATTTGGAGTTTTAGATAAACCTACGGGGATATTAAGCATAATTCTACATTGAAATTTCCCGACAAACTGGTTACGTAAGCGGGAAATATCACAATTATTGGCTGTGAATAAATTTAAAAGTAATAGAGGCTATTTTTATTTTTAAAGTGTAAATTGAATGTGAATGATTGTTTTTAAAAAAATTAAAATTTAATTATAAGTATTAATTTTTTTAGATAAAAAAATCTGAATTTAATAATTTTAGTTGTATATTCTTATAAACGCTAAACTTTAATGCAAGAAATACAATTAATTGTAGTTGGGGGAATATTGCATTATATTAGCCTTGAACTTTTTGATATCCAAAAAAATTAAAACAATTTTATAATCCACATCTTTCTCTATATTTATAGAAAGCCTACTTTCCAACCTGTCTCGTTTTTGTGGCTCGCTGAATTAGATGCAATTATTCCACCTGTATGTCGTGAAGCATGTGCACAAACACTGGAATAGACTTGACCCTCCACAAACAAAATCGAGCCGACCAATCGAAAGATATTTTATCTTTTAGCCTATACAAAATGTCCACTTAATATTACAAAATAAATGAATGTGGGATGAATAAATAATCTCATTTAAATAATAAAAATTTTCAATTTCAAGTTAGATCATTATATTAAATTAATAATATCATTAAATAAATATGATAATAATTCTTTTGAAAAAATTTAAAGTGCAAAGAATATATAAATTAATAATTAATTAAATACAAAATTTTTAAAAATCATAATATTAATAAATACTTTGTTTGATAACTTATATTTTTTTTAATTCAAACTTTTTGAAAGTATACCTATAAACGTATTTTATTTATACTTAAATCAAACTCAAACTCAAACTCAATCTCTTTTTTATTTTTTTAATATATGTACTGTAAATAATTTAAAATTTAAGAGTCATATTACTGACTATTTATCTTTCAACTTTTACAACCATCAGTAAAACCTATGGTACAGCTTCTATAAAGTCCACTACAGTAAAATTTTCATAAATAAATTAATCGATAAATAGATAATTTTGTTTAATCAATAAAAATTTTTAGTCTCAAATTAGATAAGTATTTAAATCAATAATCTTACTAAATTTACAAAATAATAATTTTTGAAAAAAATGAATAGGGCCCAAAAAATATATAAATCGATAATATATTAAATATAAAAAATATATAAAAATTTATAACATTAATGAATACTTTGTTTGATAACTTATATTTTTTAATTCAACTCTTTCTAAAAATATGCATATAAAATTAATTGTATATTTTTTTTATATTTAAATCAAGTTCAATCTTATTCTTAATTTTTTAATATATTTAGTATATTTTTTGATATAATAATAAGATGTAAATAATTTGAAGTCTAACACTTACATTCAAGGTTGTGTAATGTTTAAATCACGAAAATTACAATACTTCAACCTAACTTTAAAAAAATTTTTAATACCTACATCACTCCCCTTCAATATGAAAAATAAAAATATGAATATAATTGACTTCCAACAACTCCCAAATATACAAGATCAACAACAAAAATGGAAAAAGGAAAATCAAATACAATTTGACAATGTGCAATTTGAACAATAATTTCAGGAACAAAAGAAAGCAGTTGTTATTAAAAAAAAGGAAGTCTGCAAGTTCCATAAACCACCAAAAGAAATCCTATCAAAAGTGTGATACAAAATTTTCACAGTAACGAAATGACGAGCAAATGAAGATGTTGAAAATATAAAATAAATAAATAACGGGATACAAGTAACACTCTAAGCACTTTCATCAGCCTTCGCAGCAGTGGCAGCAGCTTGTCCACAAAGACGACCAGTCCTCCTGGCAGCAATAAGACAAACTTTTTGGCCAGGAGGAGCATCTCGGCAAACAGTACTAGCATGCCCAATGTACTGGTGGTTACCACCACCACGGGGATGCTCAACAGGATTCATGGCAACACCACGGACCTTGGGCCAGCAATTCCTCTTGACCTTGAACTTATGATATGCATTTCCTGCTTTCAACAATGGCTTCTCAGTTCTTCCTCCACCTGCAACTTGACCGATCATAGCACGACACCCACTTGGAACAATCTTCTTGGCGTCAGATGGGAGCTTAATCCTAGATATATACCATAAACATCCAAGTTAACGACTACAAGCCATTGTCAGGCTCCAAAATATAAAATCAGAGACACAAAAGAGTAATATATTAAATACTTCAACCAATAGATATTATCGTTTATTTTATTTTTAAAAATACTTGTAGGAATATTTTATTTTATTTTTTATATTTTTTAAAAATATTTAATGACTGAACCAATATTTTTACAAGTAAAATCGTTTTTATTATTATTCATTTTTTTTGAAAGTTCACTCTTCTTTTTTTTTCTTCCCTTTTTAAAATATAAAATACTATCACCATGTTAGAAATGCTCTTACTATATAAACGAGTGATCTCTGACTATAATTAATATCATTGGATCAAGAAATGGATTTAAATTATAGTTAAAGAAACAGCATAATTATTCTTAAAGAAATTTTAATTGACTATTTAAATGAATAATTTATTTTTCAAAATTATTTCACATTTTCTTTACATTAATTTTATCTAGAAGCTTATTGAAGTCCAATATATATTTCTTAAGAAATTATATGTATAAAATCATTTCATAAATCTTCATTACTATCATATACGTGTCACCACAAGATAATAAAAAAAAAAAAAAAAGGGGCTGCATGTCATGTTAAAATCTATAACAAAATGTTTAAAAATAAATTGAATAAGCTTAACATAAATGGTTAGATTACTTATATACATAAATCATATCATATATGATTTTAATGGTAATCTCTCTTTGACTGTTATTCTTTGTAATCGCTATCGAGTCATGTTCCTTCTTACTCCTTAAGTAACATAAATTAATATTTTCTCTCTCACTTTTCTTTTTGTATTTATAGAAACAATTTTATATAAATAATTATAAATTGATTTTATAAATTTAAAAAATTTTATCATATAATTGATTACTATCAAAGTGAATGTATATTTGCTATGAAAGCACTTGGCATTAGTGCTCAAATTGAACAATGAAAACGTCCCCAAACAGTTGCATTTCTGTATGTCGTACAATATTCAAATGTAATTACGAGGTTTCGGGCACAGAGGGAGCAGTCCAACGAGTTTATCAGCCTTAACACGCAAGCGCCATTCATCGTCGATGCATCATCAAAAGTATTAGCAACATTATATTGCGTTATTATTATGAGAGTGATAACATAAGATGTGCAGTTAACAAGTTGAGCCATTATTAATCTATTTAGCTAAGTATATTGTGAGACTCTTAGAAATTTAATTATTTTGTTCTGCTACAAAAAATAAGGCTTTTAACAATAATAAAAATTATTATTAAAAATCAAAATAATCGTTAATAAAAATTTTAACAATAAAAATATTATCATTAAAATATAATTACAAAAAATTTTAACGACGATATTAATTAAGAATATTTTTAACAATAACATTTATTATTGTTGTCAAAAACTATTTTTTGTGACAATAATATTATCACCAAAAGATTAATATATCATTAATAAAAATATTATTAACAATAATGTTGCCCAAAGCAATTTTATGCTACAACCGCCACTAAAAAATTTAATTTATAAATAAAAATTTATTTATGTAAATTTTATTATTGAGATTTTTTAGTTAAACTACTAATATAATTTTTATTTATAAAAATTTTATTAACAACTAGATAAATTAATAATAAACTCAGAATTTAATTAACAGCAAATCAAATATATATATATATATATATATATATATATATATGTACACACGAGTTTGACTTAAAATTCACATCTCCTACCAATTTTAATTAAATTTACAAAGAAAAAAACTAATTCACACTACATCCTGCCTCGCTTTCCTAGCCTTTCCTTCAGCTTTGAAAACGCATCCAAATGCTCTATGGATAAACCCTTCATCCTACATTTCATTACTTGAAAAATAATTATCACTTGCCTTGCTTTCTTAGGCCTCCCCTCCAGCTTTGATGCAAGCCATAAAGTGCTAGCAACCACCATCTATAAAACATTCATATTAATTAAATTATTATATACGAAACACAAAAAAATCGAGTCAAATTAAAATAAATAATTTTTATTTCTTTGTCAATAAAATTCAGTAATTAAGGAGGATAAAACAATGTTCCATATAAAAAAATTTCCTAAACTTAGCAATCACTAAATTCAAAAATTTTAGCAAAATGCAAAGAAAATAAAAAAATCCTCAAGAGTCAAAAAAACATGTGAATCCAATAGTTTTATCATAAATAAAAATGAAATGCACAATTCTTCTCATTTTCTTTCAAAATCCATCAATAATCCTATCCAAAACACACATTTCACCACAAAACGCTATTATACAAAACATAACAATGAAGCATGTAATTTACACCAGCTAACAGCAATCCAGAAACCGATGCAGCAATTACGTCTATTAGGATCAACCAAATCAAAGACCATTGAATTCACTCACTAATTAAAAAACAATGCCAGAGAATGTGTTGTTTTCTTTATCCAAGTTCAAGACAACTCAACCAACAAACCTTGAAAATTTTAAAAGGTGCACTGTATGTCTCATCCAACGTAAGAGTTGACAACACATGCTTAGAATTCCTGGGGAACACTTACATTAGAAATTATATGAAAGACAGTGAACATTCATTACTATATACAGAATTTACTCTACTACAGCCAAAATAACCATTAGATGCAGCAAAGAACAATGGCTCTCTTAAAGCATTTAAAAAAATAATGTGCTGTCCCTTTCAAGGACCAATGGCATTATAAATCAAATCACCTTAATTAATACAAAGTATAGTTTGAGGTATATTTGAATATTAGCCTACTTCTGCAACTCAGCTAATTCCAAGGAACAAATGCTTATTTGTCCAAACAAAGAAGCAATACAAGCACCAGTGCGAACAAGAGGGCTTTCTTTACCTAAGGCTAGACCAACTCCCACAGAACCAATGCTTCGAAATACCTGCAACTTCCAATGAAAACATATAGAATGGAAATGGATTATCTCAGCCATTACTTTGCTTTTTATTTCTTTAATTGGTGTTTGGACACTCAATTTACTATTTTTGTATTAGGATACAAAAATATTCATGAGGTTATGTCACAACCAGAAAGGCAGAGTGCAAACATCGCTTAGGTAATGAGCAAGGAGTCCCAATAAGCTCAGGAAATCAAAAATTGGTATCTTTTGAATCTGCAGGGCTGCATTGGAAAAGTAATAGCACAACAGAAATTCCTCTCCACCTTTCCAATTAAGGCTCTGAAAAGGAGTCCATGAATATCAACCCCTGTACATTTGATAACAATAAGTTCTCTCAGTATATGACACTTAGAACAAATAATCAACAAGTGACTAATAAAAAAGGACCAGCAGCTACAGCTTACCATTTAAATAACCTTTAATTTTAGGAGTGCCATAGACTACTACTGTTGGTGCAAACTTAGTGATGAAGTATACAGACAAAAGGACTAAAACCAAGTTAAATATAATGTGCACTAGAAAACCAACAAAGCATGACTTTTGTATAGTAGAGAAAGTCAATAAGAACTTTCATCCAGCAAAGTTCTCGACAGACATATTGATGAAAATAGTAGCGGGCCCAGTCCTTAAAAGTAACCAGAAAAAGGTTATCATAAATAGAAATGGTCAGCGTGCAATCAATGAAACAACAATGAGAAACAGAAAGATAGATGCACTTTTCCAGCAAAAGTTATTAAAATATGCATCAGTTTTAGTTAGTTTTAAGGCAATTCATCATATTGCATGTTAGACCAAGAAAATACTTTAAAATCAGTAAAAGAATTAATGAAAAACTAGTTGCAAAACCTAGTTGAAACTACGAATTATTTAGCAAGTGATGCAAAACAAGTAAGATGGCCACACAATGCCACAAAACTAAACTTAATTTCCATAGTTAATTGATTAACATACAAGTGGTTAAATACTTCCATCATGCAATCAACACATTTCATTCAGATAATTCCTAGATTCTCAGTATTCATACAAGACTAATATAAATCTTTTTCAACTCCAATCACATTACTGAATTCAGTTTCACTAAAAACCATATTGATCTAGGCCAATAACAGAATAACAAAACTCACAAATAAGCTCACTCAAAATCTTACAGAAAGCAATAAATCGCTAATCAAATAATCTACTATGATTAATATAATCACTCTCACGTACTAAAAATATATTTAAGTGGTGCATTACCAAATTTATTCCATATAATCTGCAAGCCAGTTTTTCACTAATGGTCTAAACCAAAATAAGAATTACACAGTTAACATTAAAAAAATGAAAAAAAAGCGGAAGCATATACTAACAGCTCATTAATGCCGATAAGTAAAGAAAAGAACCATTTCACCACCACATAGTAGCCAACATACAGTTTCCCTCTCTGCGCCTATTATACAAGTAAACACAAATAAAAATATTCATATAAGAATTATTGGACTCAAAATTAAAAAAAAATAAAATAAAATAAAAATAAAAAATAAAAATTTACCTTGAATTGATTCCTTTTCTTGTGTTAATAATTTCTACGCTAAGAAGTCATGTAAAGCGTAAGTTGGTTAAATAATGCTCCCAAAAAATAAAGTTAAAAATTCATGACTATAAATCTTTTGAAAAGCAGATGATATATGGGTAAAACATTCAACACCTACCAAGAAAAACTCTAATAAGCCCAATAATCGCCATCGGAAATAATTCTTCAAAGGAATAATCCTCTTGACCACTAAGAGAAGGGGAAAATATAGTTAGGAACCCAGCAAAAGCTCAAACAGAGATCACTGTAAAATAGTTGAAGAAAGGATATATCTTAAACTCTGATATGTCCCATATAATGAAGCCGCCTAAGCCAAAATAGCCACACTTTCCAATTGCACACCAAGCCATTGCAGTACCCACAACAACAACCACAATAGTATAAAAAGACTCTCCACCTTCACAAGAACAAATACGCATGATATATCTTAAGATTCAGGTATTCACATATTCAGATGGTGAATTATCAACTAAATGCTCTCAAAGACAAACTTGATTTTGTGACATCTTCGAGCTTATGGTTTCTTATGAGAGAATTGAACCGATTTGTGGACTATGAATAATGTTTTTGCACACCAAGCGGAAAGACGAGGGAAAACTTTTGGGAAAAGGGGGGAAGACAGACTAAAGAGCATCGATAATTTTTGGGCACTTTTAACAAGGACAATTTATTGTTGTACAGTTTGATTTAGTGATTAAAATTTATTAATTTTAAATTGAACTTAAGATATCATTAAATTTTTTTATTGTCATTATATATAGTTATTATGAAAGTTTTTTTAAATCACCTTAAAATTAATAAAAAATTTAGATTTAAAAAAAAAAATGTTCTTTAATCATGCATTAGTAAGACAGTGTTATTATTTTTTATGTTACTAAACACAAAGTTTATGTAAAATATCTTCTCACATAAATATTATTATATGTCTAAACACATAAAATTAATAAAAAAATTATGTTCATAATTTTAAAATAAGAGTTAAATTTGAATTTTAATAAATGTAAACTTATTTAACGGGAAGTGTTCAACTTATATCATACGTAATTTAATATAGTTTTATAACACATAAAATATAGCATGTTATTATATATTATTTAATCATATTGAACAAATTCAATTGTACTTCAATTATAGTCTATGTTTTTAATTTGTTCAATTATAATAACGAAATTAAGTTTTATAAAATTTAAGAAAAAAATTGTTTGGCTTTTAAGTCTATAAAAAGAATAAAATAGTAATTTCAAGCTTGGTATTTTAATAAATATTAAAAATCAAATAAAAATAAAGAAATGAAGAAATAAAGAAATTTATCGTCTGTAAAATCTATAATTGTACAATTTAATATATATTTTAATATATTTTAAAAAACATTGGTCAAAAGTTAATTTTGTTAAACGTTAATTTAATTAATGGGTGGTGTTGAAGTAATATTATTTTTAATTTTATTTAATTATTTATCAATTTAAATTAAGTACATTTATATATATTATATAATTTTATTTAACCAATTCAATTATGTTTTAAGTTTTCACTTCGATTACGCTATGTGTATGCAATTATTTAGTTATAATATAATTAGATTTTGTCAATTGTTATAATACTATTCATGTTATTAGGGATAGATTTTTTTGTATAAATATCATTATTCAATCTTATTAATGGTTAATATTCAACTTGTTATAAAATTTTCATATAACTTCGTAATACAATAAATTTTATTATACCATAATATTCAACCACGATAATATTTGAGTTATAATTAATATTGTATATAACAATTATATTTATTTTATGTTATTATAATTTTTTTTATTAATGAGTAATTAATATAATTGGATGATTATTTCGTATAAGAATAATGTTCAATATATATATTTATATATATACATGAGTTTAAAGGTATAGCTGTTATTAATTTATAAGTTATATATGATTTTTGTGTATGGCAATATTAAAAATATATTGTTAATAAACTTGTATTTTGTCAATAAAAAAGTAAAACAATTAATTTTTTTCTATTTCATACTTTTGACAACAATATAATGTTATCACCAAAAGTATTTTTGGAGACAATAATCAATGTTATCACTAAAAGATAATATATTTTTAACTATTTTGTATTTTACACTTTTGCTAAAACTATTTTCAGCAACTATTATAAATGTCGTTACTAAAAAAGAGCATATTTTTTTATTTTTCGTATTTTATACTTTTAACAATGACTTAGATGTTATTATTAAAAGTATTTTTAGTAATGACTATAAATATCGTCACTGAAAAGGGGTATTCTTTTAGATTTTTGTATTTTGTACTTTTAGCGATGACTTGTATATTGTTGCTTAAAAAATTTTTTAATAATCATTATAAATGTTGTCACTAAATAAGGAATTTTCTTTTTTCTTTTAGTTTATACTTTTAACGATAATGTGAATGTCGTTACTAAAAATACTTTTAGTGACAATTATGGATACTGTCACTAAAAAAGATTTTTTTTTAGTTTGCATATTGTAAACTTTTAAAGACGATTTCTATGTTGTCGCCTAAATGATTTTTAGTGAAAATCATAAATGTCATTGTTAAAAGAGATTTTTTTTATTTTTTCGTATTTTATATTTTTAGCGACAATATTAATGTCATTGCTAAAATTCTTTTAACGATGAATATAAATATCATCGCTAATTATCTCTTTAGCGACAATATCTTATCATCGCTAAAAGTTCAAGCAATGACCATTTATAGCATTGCTAAAAGTTAAAATTTTACATGAATTTTTTATAAAATTTTTGGTGATAACATTGTATTATTGTCATTACAAAAAATGGCATTGCTAAATACATATTTTCTTGTAATATTCTAAGTTTGCCTTATTAACCCTTGTGATAAAATGTCAAGTACTTGCTCATACCACATGATTTTTTTTTCTTTCTTTCAATTTAAACTTATAATTTTGATGATCTGCTTTGTGCATCTCTTGCTTTTTTAACAAATATTTTCAAAAATTTGTTGACAAGAATGGGAAATCAAAGGAATTCATATCGAAAGATGTATTGATATTGAGTTTGTATGAGGTATCTTGTAACGCCCATTTTCTAAGATGCCCTATGTAATGCCTATTTTTTTTAGATGCCATAATATTTTATTTTAGATGAATTATCGATAATGCATTAATTATCCCATATGCATAGTATTATGATTCTAATATTTGAAATTTTAGATTTGGTGACTTTTGCATTATTTCTTTTTATTAAAAGAATTTTTTTGTATAGTAGAGAATTTAATAGATAATTAGATTATGGGTTCGAAATGTGATTGGATGAAGATTTGGGAATTTTGGAAAGAAATGGAATTGAATTTTGATTAAAGCTCAAATTAGAAATTTGGCTTCAATGGGCTTTTGTTTTATAAATTAATTTTGGCCCATTAATTTTATTAAGTGTAATAATTTATTTAAAGCCCATTGAGTTTATTTTAGGCCCAAGAGTAAAGTTTAGGCCCATTAATTTTAAAGTAAGTCCAAATGTGAAATTAATCCTATTTATGTGTTTAAATCTTAGCCATCTATTTGAATTTAATCTTAGATATCCATTTGTCCACCATTTTAACACATTTTAGACCATGTATTTTAATTAAAGTATGGCTAAATATTAGCCAAGTAAAGTAGAGAATTGATGGCATAATAATGTCCTTAGAATTTGGTTGATTAAATCCTAGCCATCCTTTTCTTTAAGTGATTAATAAATTATAGAAAAATCATCATTTACACATTTGAAATCAAACACGTGAAAGTTGGAAAGGAAGAAAGAAAAAAATATCCAAAATAGGAAGAAAAGGGAAGGAAGGAAAGGAAGAAAGAAAAGAAGGAAAAGAAAAGTGGAAGGAAAGGAAGCTTTAGTAAGTTT
>JAWDEX010199299.1:0-40697 GCA_035221805.1 Trichilia hirta
TATATATATTAATTTGATTAATATATATATTATTAATTAATTTATTATAGCATGTGTTTTAATTGTTCATTAATGATAATTAATGAAAATTTAATAATTTTTTAAATCCTTGCTTATTTGTATAATGTCATCTGTAAAGCTTACTTTTTCATTTTTAATATTTATTTATTAAACTAAAATTGAACCAATTAGCTTGCTTAGAAGTGAAATACACGTGGGAATGAATTCAATTCAATTCAATTTAATTCATCTTCTTCAACCTAAGGCTATGGTAGAAAAAAAAAATGCTAAGCTTTTTCTACCATATTTCCATAGAAAAAAAAAAGAAAAGAAAGAGAGAAAAAGAGAATAAAAGAAAAGAAAATTGCTTTCTATTGTTTCTGCTTCTTTTTGTTAACTTTTAGAACAATTGACAATTAATTGGTGTGTGCAAACTTTGGAGGCAAGTGGGAGATCATTTATTGCATTTTAAGAAAAGCCTATAAGCTAAATATGTTGTCTCAAATGATTAAATTGTTTAATCATATGAAAAAATTTGAAAAAGTACACATAACTTACCTTTGTATGACAAGTATGATCTTAAAATATTTAAGTATATTCTAACAACTTTTATATTTTTCATGTGAGGATAATTTTGTTTAAAAATAATGTTATGGGTCATTTTTGAATGAAACTTTAAAGTAAATATTTTTGAATTAGTAAAATAGATAGTAGTCATTTTGAGTTATATCTTAAAGACGAGGACATGATAATTAATTATATTTAAAAAAAATCTCAAATTCTTTCGATCAATTTATATTTCGAAGCCATCATGGCCAATAATTTTTCAATTATTGATTAAAAGTACAATCGAACTAAATAAAAAAGAAACAGTGAATTATTTGAGTTAATTTAATTAAAAAAAGTTAAATTTAAAGTCAATTTAAGTTCAATCGAATTTATATTTTTTATACTTAAATCCAAATCGTTAAAATATTCGATACACTCAAATTCGACATAACTAAACTTTGATACCTTTTTTAATTATTGCTATAAAATTTAAAGAATTTAATAATTATTTTTAAAATTACATAAAATAATAAATACTTGATTAAGCTTACAAATTTAACATTTCAAATATTATTGTACTCGATCTCAATTAGTACCAAGAAAATTTATCGAATTAGGTTCAAATAACTTACAACTAACTTGACTGGCACCCTATTGTTGATTAAGTTTTATAGTTGAAAAATATATTTCATTATATATTATAGAGTATATTTTTAATTATCAAAGTATATTTTGAAAAACAACTTTAATTAAGTTTATTCATTGTAAAAAAATATCACAAACAATTTTTTTATTTCTAATTTTAAGATAAAAAAATTCGTAGTTCTCATACAATAACTATAATTTTCTATTAAAAAATAATTTGTTGAAATAAAGAATATTATTTTCAAAAATAATTTTCATATTTTCTTCGAAGATGATGCTCATTTTTTTTTTTTTTCATACAGTGCCGCATTGAATGAAATTAAAATCTGAAAAGTTTGTGTCACATCCAAGCATTGATTCTGGATTCTTATGATATGAATCCTTGGAGAAAAGGCGAGGTAATATCTTCTCGTACAATTCATAATATACCAGTATCGATACCCCTATGAAGTACAATACAAATTTAAATAAAAAATTAAAAGAAAAATCTCAGTTTCTAAATCCACCAGAAAGTGGAGAATGCTTCCGTTTCAATACAACCATTCAATGCAGTCCCACCACGTGTACACATATTTATTTCAATAGCCAGCGCGGAGACACTATCAGATTGTTGTGCCAATGACGTGGCTTATTTAGAAATCATTCGCCAGCTCAACCTGCCTATATCCTCGGTTGTAGTCGTTGCAGGCTCTAATTTCATGTCATGTACAAGAAATGTGCACGTACAAAAAGACTTGCTAGGAAGGTTGTCCGTTAAATTCAATCTCCATCATTTGGCAAACGAAAATTCATGTTGTACACGAATAGATCCTGGTCCTGGAGGCAGTTGCAGTTGCCTTGGCTCTTGAATGACCATTTCTTGCTCTCTAGATTCTACATGGGGGTGAGATTCCCTGATTTCGCGGTGGCGCGGAGAACGAAGACTCTCAGGATCCCACTGTTCATTATCGAAGTTTGAGAAGTTCGGGTGCGTCGGAGAGTTGTGGCTGCTGTCAACACTCCGGTGAGGATAGCTGTGCAGGAGATGAACTGGTGACATTCCATGTGTAGGAGTTGTTGGCCTGCTTGAAAAGGGTGTGTTGGATTCAGAATGCTTGCCCTGTTTTGTGTGTCTTTTGGCCGCATGGTGCCAGTTTTTAAGTGCTGCCGCTACTCTATCGTTGAATATCGTTGGTTTCATTGTAGAACCCATCTGAAAAATCATAGAAAATGATCAGTTTGGATCACAAATTTTCAGGATTTCGTATTCGTGCGCTTATTTTCTGTGACAAATTTATTTACCTGTGTCACTAAGGCATAGAGAGGCAGAGTTACATAACTGCAAAGAATCTGAAGGAGCACCCTGAAAGCACAAATAATTTTGTGTTAAAATCTAATTCAGAAATTTTTCATGCTGTAATGAATTTTGTTTCTGTAATGAAATTTACCCCATTGAGATTCTGATAACAACGTCCTCGGTTTTCTTGTGGAAGCAAGAATCTATTGAAAATTCATACTGGAAAAACAGATGAAATATGTATTAGGTCATAGCATATATAATAAATCTCTCTCTTTATGGCAAAAGTCCCGAAATGACTGCTAACTAGGAGTCATCAAATTGCTTACCACACTCCATATGAAGAAGGCTAGCTGAAACGCATTCTGGAATGAAGAAAACAGGAAGAAAGCAACTAAGTATAAAGCTTGAATGTGCTTGTTTAGATGAAACACATAAAAAATAGATAAGATGAAAATACCTGAAAGAGAACCAAGTGAATGAGAAAGAGCATGAATCGCGGTCTTCCAAACCAGAAAAGATCATCACCTGGCTGAACAACAGGTGCACCCTTCACCACATCTCCTCTGTCTTGAATTCTCAACCCCAGTTTCGTTATAATCACTTGTAGTTTAGCCCCAACTAACAGGATTATCTGTATAATTTCCAAACTAATATTAGGATCCTCCTTTATAATCACGAGGCCAGAATTAAAATTTTAAAGAATCGAGTTGGTGCTGTGCTTACTAATAAGGGGATAAATGGTAACCAAAGATAAGCATACCATCCTGTAAAAGGAAAAAGGAACATTAGCAGAGTGAATTTGATCAAATTTCAGGCCAAATCAGTGTAAAAACAGTATAGTAGAATGCTACCATGTGTATTGGTGAGCAGGAACAACATGGCAATGAACCACAGAATAGGACTGCATACACAGAATAAAGTCAGCTTTTATGGAAAGAAATTAATGAATCAATCAAAACTATATATGTTTGAAAGCACGAACCTGATTCCCACCACAACTTTGAAATCTTCTTCAAGTGATCTACTGATATACTTTTGAAAATCAAATCTCGTTTCACTTCCAGGAGCCAAATGAGCCTGAACTCGGGGATAACACAAAAATTCCGCTCTTTTAGCAGTGAAATTTACATCTCCTTGCCCACATTAATTTCATTGAATTGTAGATTGGAATTTAATTTTAGCAACAAAGAAAATTTGAATTACCATGATGAATCCATGTCTCAATGTGAGATAATCAACCTTAGTAACAGAACCAAAGAATTGTCTGAAAAAACACACCTGGTAATAAGAAGAAAAACCCATCAATTTTTTGTCCAAATCATTCAATTCTACTGCATGCTTACTACATTTTTGCAGGGCATTTCATAACATAAAAATTAATTTCTATTCACCATTGCATTCCATTGAAGTTCAATTAGATTACTATAATTTTTCTCTTGATATTTGATTTATGTAAAATTTATTAAGCATTTGTTCTTATAGTCAAACTTTTGAATTTCATTTTTTAAATTCAATGATTCTTGATTTTCAACCGCGTAGTAACCCATCAACGAACTGAGTTTTCTTTTTCCATTTTTTATTCCTAAGTAGTTAATCCGTTCATTGATAATCATAATATAAATTAGAATAAGTAAATTAAGGGTGACTGCAACTGCATCTGTATATCCTTACGATCCACAGGCTAACTGATGACTCGCTCCAAACGTTCAAGTGCCTGCGACCAAATGACGTGTCCCTTGCAAACCGAAACCTTTCCGGATCTGCAAAAGTCAACAAATTTAGCCCCAAGAAAAGGCAACTAAATTGACGTCTTTTTTTACAATTAAGTATTAATAAATGTGTTCGGTCAGAATTGTGGTGTTGACTATTCCACCAAATCATTTGATAAATAAATAAATAATATAATTTGAAATAAGAGATATAAATGAAATCAACATCCAACTTCAGAAAATAATCAATGTTCATCAAAAATATCATATTAGCTCCCAACTACTTGTTGTCAAGTCTTTTTTCAATATAACAAAACAATAATACTATTATTGAAGGGTTTCATATTTTTTAAAAAAAATTATGGTCTATCAAACTGAATATTGCTCATTTTATTAACAAAAAATTTTAAATTTGAATTTTTATTAAGATAGATTTTAAATATGCACAATCACTTATAATTCATGTAATGATGTATTAAATGGATTTAGATATTTAAAATTACCTTATTTTTTTAATCTCATTTTTATTCGAAAAAAATAAATTATAAATATGAAAAATCCCCGTCATATATATATATATATATATGTGCGCGCGCGCGCGTTACAGTTTTGAGTTTAAAGTGGATCCAAGTAGACGACATGTTAAGTAAGCTATATATTTGATCGCTCAATTTTGCAATGTGTACTGTATTGAAGATGGCTTCAAATTAAAAATTACCGTTGTAATACTGATATTCAATTGTCTTTGTCTCTTTTTCCCATACCTTCCATTTCTTCATCTGCTACAGACAAGCATTAATATATATACCTATATTGGGGGAACAGGCAGAAATAAAGAAAGAAAACGACAGAAGGGAACCAAAATAAAAATTTCACCTTAGTCCTTCCCAAAGCCAAGGTGACTATGCAGTAAAGGACATGAAAGACAGCCAAAACAAAGATGAATATATGAAGCTGATGAATCCCATATGCAGACACAAGAGCAATTTTTCCCTGAAAATTTATTGACCAGTTAATTGATGTATCTATATATATAACACTTTCAGTAATTTATAATTTATCGAATCAAATAAACAAAACAAGAAAACAAAAAGAACACAGGAATAGATAACTTCAAAGAGTCATTATCTGTTGAAGAAGATTATTACTATTTAAGGTATATCAATTAACTATGTTATAATTTATTTCTTGCCTTTTCTGCGCATTTATCATATTTTGCTGCTGCTAAACTCCTTCGAGTACTTCCTTCGCTGGGATTCAAGAACGAAAGAAGTCTTCGACGACTCTCTTTCTTTGACGCATACAAACTTGCCTCTTCTTCTTTGGAGCAGGGATGCCATGTGTTGCCAACACTCATTGGAATGCAAATATCAGAAATAAGTCCTTGGCAGACAGTTAGCAGCAACGATATGAAACCCATAAGCATAAGCTCTAAACAAAAAAATTAAATTAATTAATTAAACACAGAAAAATAAAATTTAGTCTATTCCAATTAAAAGTGATTGTTATATTACCTGCTTTAACTTTTTCAAGGGCTTCATAAAGTGCTTTTTTGTGTCTGTTATTTAACCACTACAAAACGAATGTACAAGAATTTCAGTATTGCTATCAACATATATAGATATAGATACCCATATAGCCTAGTGATTCATATAATATAGATTGTTCAAAGAATTTTAATTATTTTAAGCAGAAATTAAATTAATTAATTTCTCACCTTTCCCACAGTGTGAATGATAAGTTCTATGACGATTGATATAGCAATCAACACAAAACATACAACGGCAACAGCCCATGTTGGAGTTTCTTGCAACGTACGCTCTTCGACAGTTTCTTCCGCCATAGATTATCTTCTTTTACTTATACCCCTCGGAGAATATGAATGAAAAAAAACACGAATACGACTCTAAAGAAGTTCAAATTTTCCGAAAACGTTGCCGAAAGATGTTTCAGGGAAACAAAGACTAGAAATGATGATGATGAGTTTCTTACAATATCACAACTATTGCAATATCACTAGCAGAAAACAAGTGCAGAGTTTGCAACTCTGCAGTCTGCTTTTATAGACTGC
Source organism: Trichilia hirta (assembly GCA_035221805.1). Taxonomy (NCBI): domain Eukaryota; kingdom Viridiplantae; phylum Streptophyta; class Magnoliopsida; order Sapindales; family Meliaceae; genus Trichilia; species Trichilia hirta. The sequence continues at coordinate 6,254 of JAWDEX010199299.1, forward strand.
GTTCTTGCAAAGAGAGTCTTGAGCTTCTTGTATTATTGACAGTTGGGATGTCCTCGCGAGGACTCTGACCCAGTCAGAGAAAGGGTAGAGGATTAACTCATTCTTTGTTAACGAGTGAATTGAAATTGCCTTTTTAGCTTTTGAACGGGTTTATCAAGTAACCAGTGGACTTAGAATTAAAAACGACGTGGCGTTTTTCAAATTTTTGTTCTTGTTTGATTTTGTAAGAGATATATTCCTTCCTTGCTATTTGTTTTTCTTGCTTGACCCGCACTCGGTTATTCTTTAACGTAATTTACCATTTAAGTAGAGGTGGGCGGATTGAATCCCATTTTATCATTCTATAATTAACTAAGTTCGGATTAATTTAAAAAAATTTTAGATTAGTTGCTAGATTGACATTTTAAAAATCCACATAATTAGATTGATTTAAAATTTAAATTTAAACCAATCCAAATCAACAATGATCTCTTAATAAACTAAAGGTGGATGAATTTGATCCAAAGTGATAATTAAATCGATTTAAATTCGTTTAAAAAATTTTTAAATAGATATTTTAAAAATCGACAAATTTATATTAATTTTAAAATTTAAGCTCAAATAAATTTAAATCGATAATACTCACCTCAATATTTAAGAATTTATTAAAGATTAAAATATTAACGATGGTACACACGTCTATCTTATATTTATTTTAAAAAAATATAATAATAATATTTAAATTTAAAGATTTCATGAATTAAATAAAAAAATAGTTTGTTTATTTTTATTAAATAAGTAATTAATCTTTGTTAAAATGACTAAAATATTTGCTAATGTCACATTATATATCTTTACGTTGTGAAGGTTTACTTGGTTATAACTGTATCCTACAACTTGCTTGAAATACATATGCATATGATATTTCAATATAGAAGACGAAAAGAGTTTTATGTTTTTTTTTCTTCAACACCTACAAAATTAAACAAAGAATTAAATTTAACATACACATCACACACACACACACAATATATATATATATAACAAAAATCAATGATTCTTCCCTTCTATCAACGTCTTCACTTGGAAAATTTTCTCAAAAGTCTATGCCAAGTATACCCTGCCGAGATGATGGAGAAGGCGTTCGACGGTAATAGAAATAATGACAATCACACTGCAAACTGCGGCAACCACCCATGTTGGCGTGTGCTCTATCGTTGCACCGCCTCCTGCCATCTTTCAGCAATCAATCAACCCTCAACACCGATTCTCCTTTATCTGAAATCTTTCGATGTCCACAAGGAATTAAGCAGTATTCTTTGGATTTCTATTATATATCCTTGAGGTGTTTTCCTTGGCTGAAATTCATCCGTAGTTGTAAAACAGAATTTCAAATGTGGTTAACATATTTGTTTCAAACAGTGTTCCAAAAAAAGATTTGGAAATTAGCAATTTCTACCAAGAGTTTCTATTTTTTATTTTGGCACACCCTTCTAATAAAATTATAAATTATGCATTTACGTGCATTTTTATATAATTAATATAATTTTATTAAATAATGTACGTGCACTACGGGTATATATGAAAGACTCCTAGATTTAAGAATAATGGTTTAGGAATTTCGTGGTTCTCATTTTTAGCCTCATTTGTTTCAAGTATAAAGTATCTTCAGTTTTAAATGTTAATCAAAATTTACAAATAAAAAGAATAACAATATTAGAGGAATGAATTTTTTTTTTTCCACATAAGTGCTCATACTCGTAATTAGAAAGAAGAGGTCTTACTTGAATTTTTTTAAATAATAATATTTCAACCAGAAATCATTATACTTATAGACTTGATAAGAATTGATAAATATCATATCTAACTAATTATAAGATAATATATCTTGATACTAAAAAAAAAGAATTTATTTTTTCTACAAATTTAAAATATGGCAATACATTTTCTTCTTCTTTTATATTTAGAATGTTTACATAACTTTTATTTTTTTTTTTTTGTAATAATAATAATTTTTTAAACTATTTTTGGCTGTTTTTTTTTTTTAATATAGCAACAACAACTTATTAATCTTTTTTAATAATCACAATTTCTTTTTTGAGCTTGGTTTTCTTTTATAACTATCATTTTATATGAAACTAAGAATTTATTAATTTTTAATTTAGTAGTTAGCAGCTTATTGGCTATAATTTTATGCTTGAACGAGTGTGTGCTATATAAAGAGCAACAATAAATTATTTATTTATATTATATTAAATTATTATTAATAATAATTTAGATTAAATAATATTATAATAAAATATTTTATTAAAATAAAAAGCGTTGTAGGATGTATTTTGAAACACTAAACATTTTATCTGTGTCGCGTGTTACGAAAATGTTTCGAGATTATCATTTATTTGTGCATTGTTTTGGTTTGATTTGATTTTATAAGCTTTTAAGTCAATATTTGATTAAAAAAGTTCTAACAATTCAAGTACTACAAGGCCATGTGATATGACAATGACCCAATTTCTTTTGTCTAACTTTTGGTGATATTTGGTGTAGGTGTTAATATGAAAGAAATTAAATCTTGTGGCCATACAATAAATAAAATATAAGGGTTATTTTTATCATACAGGTTTTGACTATAGAAGACGAAATAATTATTAACTTGAAGACAGTTAATTAGTTCTCCTCTAAATTTTAATTGGGATAATTATAAACACTTCTAGTAATTTTAAAAAATTATAAATACTCTTATTTTTTTCATGCCAAATATTTTGTGAAGTTTGAAATTAATAACAAATACTTTTTATAATATCATTTTATTATTTTATTATTTTTTTATAGTGTAATTACTATTATACCTCTAATTTTTATAAAAATATATTTTAAATTTCATAAGTAAATAATAATTGCATCAGAAAAAAATAATTAACTAATAAAATGACAATACTAAGAGTATTTGTTATCAAAAATTTTTAAAAATATTCATAGCAAAAAGAACTCATGAGTGTCTATCATTTCTCGTACATTTTTCATTCTTCTCGTACATTGTATCATCTATTATATAGTTTTCATTTAATTTCATTAAGATATTTTTTTCTTAATTTTAATCACGCATTCTACTATTCTCTTATTTCAATTTTTTCTTAATTTTAATCACGCATTCTACTATTCTCTTATTTCAATTTTTTTTTTTTCACAATATTTCTCGAGTAAATTTTAAATAATTCCTATGATTTTGAACGACTGAATGAGGGCATTGTTATAACATTACTTACAATACCTACGGCCAAACTTTTCGGAGTAATTTTTTAACGGCTATTGGATTAAGATAATATTATTTGGCTCTACCAAAGCCAACACTCTTATGTCTATACCAAATTTAATTCCATTGAATTTAGTTATTTACTTGATTATATCGAATTAGTCATACTGATTCACTGTTTGCCAGAGGAGTATCCATTGACTGGATTCGTAATCGTCAACACATTCGGCAAATGCAAGCTCATGCAGGAAATATATTTTATAAGGATGATTGGTATTGGAGTACATCATGGTTCTTAAACCTTCTAGAAAATAAAATAAATAACTTATAGATATAAATAATCATGGATAATTAATTAATAAAATACTAACTATCAAATAAAAATAAAAAAAAAGGAGTATGTCTTAAATACTATGAGAATTTGTTGTAACTCTATCGAAGAATCAATCAGCGGTTGAAAAAAGTAATTATGCATTTGATAAATTGTACTGTTAAAAATATTATGAGTTTTAAAAATAAATTATGAGTATTTTTTTTTTTTTGGTTGACGAGGAAACTCCTATACTCAGTCATCACTACGGCGGTCGGCCATACACGGGTCAGATACTCATTTTTTTGAAGTACGTGTCCGTAAATCACACAACACCTGTCCTAAATCAATTAAGATCATGTATAGAGACCACACTACAGTAGTACTAAGTACATAATAAAATTTTGACTGCACTAAATTTTTACACCTGAATGTATTTCAAAAAATTTGAACTCAAGATCAGTACAAATGTTTTTCAGAATAGAATCGCTCAGCTATATCCATTGAATGCAAAGTATGAGTATTTAATAAATTTTAATATTGAAATGTTGTAATTTAATAAATAAATTTAGAATGAATATATAGTTAAATTCACTGTTAAAAATATAATTATATGATTATACTATAATAATAATAACAAACTTTGATATATCAACAAATCATTACGTATTTAAAAATTAGTAAATAAAAATTTTAAAAATTAAATTATAATATTATAATACAATAAAAAGATTTATGACATAATGATTAACATAGAATAAAAATAAAATTTATAAAAATATATGATATAATTATATTTTATTAAAATAATAAGATTATAAGAAAATTTTTAAATGTCACATTAAATATTCTTATGAATTATCTTAATCTTCCTTCATTAATTGCAAAAACTACTAAATTATAAAATAAATAGCTTTAAAATTTTTTATCAAATATAAATTTAATTTAAAATTAAAAAAAAAAAATTACTTTTGAAAAGCATTATATCAAAAAGTGAAGAATATTGTGTACATTGAAAAGATCGCAAGGAAATAATCAATTAGAAGAAAAGTCCTAACCCTGTATAATTAATTATTCATAGGGTTAGAACGAATGGTCGTCTCTAAGAGAATTTTGGTAATTAGTTAAGGGTTTAAATTAAATACGTCGCTGACTTTTAAAGAAGGCGAGGATGATAAAATGAAAACGACTTGTCACTTGGGCTTGACTTCTTCCTCGTCAAACCAAACCATTAGAGAAGGTTAACGGTCCTTTTGAGTTTGAGATATGCTCTGACAATTTGTTAAATTATTTTTTAAATTAAAAAAAAAATGTTTAAATTTTATTTAGAAAGACTAATATGTCCTTTTAATTAAATGTCAAGAGTTTAACTATTATTTTTTACATAATTTATAGAACCAAATCAAGCAATTAATTATAAAAATACAAAACCTCCATCTAAACTCAAGTGTATAAATTATTGTAATATAATTGTATTAGTTAATAAAAATAAAATATAAATTTAATTAATAACAATAAATAATACAGATTAAATAGGAACCAATACTTTTATGTCACATTAATTTGTATAAAGAGTTTATATTTTTAATTAAAATTAATTTATTTTTTTTATTTTCTGTAAGTCAATTTTTGCTGTTGGAGAACTTGGTCAGTGAAGAAATATTTCACGAAATATTGTGCTATTTTAGACATTATTTTTAAATATATTTACATAAGTGTTTTTTCAAACAATTTAAAAAAAGAAAAAAACATGATTAAAATTTTTCCAAAAATCTGTTAAGAGCATATTTATAAAAAATATATAATTTTTGAATTGTTACTTAATCAATTCATCTAATAACTAAAATATTTTGAAAGAATATAATAAATTCATAATTTAAAACTCCGTCACATTATAATTAGAAAAATAATTTCATAAATTAATATAACAATTTAAAAAAAAAAAAAAAAAAAGAATTAAATTTGTAATCATCCACGTTAGAAATGTCTTAGTGTACGAGGTGGGTAGAGGAAAGCGTGAGTCTTAGATTTGTGACTTTTTCACAATATATTTTGAGATTAATATTTGAAATAGGTTTTCCAATGTTGACGGGAGATTGTCATATGGGGTTTTATTATGTCGGTTGTCTTTCTAGCGATTAATTTTGGATTTGTAAATAATTCATAATTAATTTTCAAAACGACTCATATGCATGCATGAGAAAATTAAATTACGTCTATGGGGTTGAAATGGTCCTTCCATATGCTCGTAAATTCATTTGAAACTCCTTTAATTTTGGAATTTGCCAAATAAGCAAATATGTCAAATTGAAGTTAGGTAATCTTGGAGATGTAAAGAAACATATTCTTCCATTCTAGATGGAGATACACAGAAAGGGAAGGAGAAGGTGCACACAATTGCATTCAATCCATTTAAATGATCAATCAATTCAATCTACATCGATAAATTTGATTTGTATAAATTCAATATAGTTTGGTGAGTCATATAATTTGATTTGTATAAATTCTGGAATTGGCTTCATTTATTTTTCTTAATAAAAATTGGATTAAAATTTTTTTCATAATGTAAATTATCATTTACGTTCAAACAAATTTACTGTTACAATAATTTAAAAAATTATCTAAAAAATAATAATATAAATTATATTCACATAATTAAAAAATAAATTTTATGTTTTAATTAAGTTTTCAATAAAAATCGAAACTTAGACTAAATTTATATTTTCTCATAATCTCTTTCTTACAACAAAAAACTTGCAATTAAAAACAAAATAGAAATTCTATAAACTTTTGGCAGATTTCAAATTAATATATTACCAGTTAAAAAAAACAATACGATACCCATTTCATTAATTTTACTTTTACAATTTTTTTCTTAAAATACATGAAATATTGAGACTAGACACTGCCGTCTACTTATAGTTGTATAAAATCACCTGCTCTATAGAGAATAGAAATTTTATATACTATAAAATATGGATAAATAAATATTTAGTAAATAAAAAATTTCGTTTAAATAATAAAATTTTTAAGTTTTTAAGTTGAGTTAGTGCATTAAATTAATAATCTTACTGGTAATAATTTTTTAGCAGTTACTGGGGGAGATCGATAAATGTTATCAACATAAGTCTCCTAAATTTCTGTTGTCGCGAGATGAGAGTGAAAACTTAAGTGATTGTTTAGGCAAGGTGATTTAAAATTTCAACCTGGGAATCATAATATCACTAGTTACCAACGGTCTTCATTAAATGCAGCTATTTCAATTTCGACCAGCTACCTTCCTGTCAACCTTCTATGGCCTGTTCTACTCCGTCATTGGCATTGTCATTTTCCATCTCTCGACTTTTTTTATGAATGCAGTGAACAGACTTAGAAGAGGTCGCGAAATATGAACGAGCTTCCCTGTGACTTACTCTAATTATGCCAACCTCGTTATCGACCCAAAACTTGAGCTTGAGATAGTGGATACTCTCTACTGCTTTGGTAGCCCGGAGAAATGGTCGAACCAAAATAATAAAGTAAGGCATTGATAAGTCTACCACCTAAAACTCGATCATTATGGTTTTTTCTTGTGGCTTGTCTCCCATGGTAACAGATAATGACACCTTGCCTAAGAGCATGACACAGGATTCCCCAAAACTGTGTAATGCAGATTCTGAATCTCCTAGCCTTACATCCTCTATCCCCAAAACATCGAGGGTATCTTTGAAAATAATGTCTACCGAACTTCCTGTATCAATGAGAATTTAGTTGACTTTCTTTTCTCTTATCCTCATGGTAACTACCAAGGCATCATCAAGAGGATAATGCATGCGCACTTCGTCTGCAACGATAAACATTACCGGTACTGAGGCGATTCTTGGCTTTTTGGCCTCTCAAACATTCATGATATAGAAATTATTACAGAAATTTGGCAGAGAGTATTTTAAATAGTTTTTTTTGGAACGGTTCGAACTCCCTGCCAGGGTGGGCCCACCTGATATCACTATAGTTCGATGCTTTTTGGCCTAACGGGATCCCCCGCCCTCGGAATTAGTCAGCAACTGATCCAGATACTGATTTTTTTTTCAAGAGATCAATTTGTTCTCTTAGATGAAAACAACTGTCAGTGCTGTGCCCGTAACACAGATGATAATCACAAAATTGATTGCCTGAAATATTGGCTCTCTCAGATCTGATCGGAGTCGACTCTGCCACATAGAGTCCATTGTCCTTTGCATATTGCCAGGCTTGAGAGAGGGGAATATTCAATTGAATAAAGTTCCTCTCGTTCACCCTACCAGCCTGATGTCACTCTCTATTCGAGGTCGACTTCTTAACCATCTCTCTTTGTCAGGGCGATCAAATATTTCTATCACTTCGGTCATTCCAATTTATATTTTTAAATTTTCTCGAGTCTTTCTTTGAGAAAAGTTCCATGCCAGATCGCTCGGGTCGACTAACCATTTCCTCTTAATATCTCAGGAACACTCGATTCTCGATGTCTATTTCATCAAAGAGCTCTCTTCGGGCGACTTCGTCTATGGTGACGGACCGTTTATTGATGGCATACCATCTTCTATCTACTCAGAGGCCTCTCTTCAATCCTTTCAGCGCCAATGGATGGTGAACAAACCCCAACTGTATCACTTCATTGTGATATCTTGTTATAAAACTCCGAAGGCTCTCGACGGGACCTTACCATAATAGGAGGAGTGTGCACTTGCGCTGCGGGTCGTTTCTACAGCGCCTCAAAATTCTTTCACAAAACTTTAGCCTAGTTGTCGAAGACTTTCGATGGAGCCCTTCAGGAGGCTTCTGAACCACACCCTAGGCTGTCCTTTCAATGTTAGCGAAAATAACTGGCACATCTGTAGTTCATTTAATCCTTGAATATGTATCATTTTTCTAAAGGTATCCAGGTGCAGTATGGGATCGGTCTTCCCAGTATAGGGCGAGATTTGCGATATTTTAAAGTTTTGGGGGATGGTCAATTTCATTATGTTCCTGATAAAAGGGGAATCACCATACCTATCTGTCTCGGTCCTTTTATCCTCACTCTTTAGCAGGCTAGTTCTCATTCCTCCAACCCTAATTTCTTGTAGTATCTTTTTAACACAACTTTCGATCATCTGGGGGTCTGTAGGCCGAATACTGCAACATCAAAACCTGATTTTGTCAAATTGAGACCGCAAGTCCACCGTGGTATGCCTAGGCCTGGAAGGAATTCTTGGGTCTACTTTAGGGCTGTAAGGAGTAGAAGACATCAGGGTTCGTTATCACCATGCATTCCTGCTTCGTAATGGGCATCGACTTTGCCCTTCTCTTTTTACAGTCTAGTGAAGCGGGCATTCCTGTTAGCAATCCCCCTAGGCGTGTTCCGAGTTCTCTGACCTCTCTCTCCTGGAATACAGTCAGTCCTTATTTTTGAGGCTTTCGGCATAATTTGATGCTTCTCTTCGTGCCTTTGTCGTCTAACCAACACCTGCAGCCTCGCCATCTCTTTTTTCAGTAACTAATTTTTATGTTTTAATTCTACAATCTTCCGATTATCAATCTCTCTTATACTTTTTGATTCTACCAGCCCTCTTTTCATTTGCCAGGACTCGGATTCTTCTTCTCTGACAGTGGTTCGGCTGGCTGGACCATCGATATGGTGAGCTAGTACTTCATTTTTTTTTATTTTTTTTTTTTCCAAGTGCGAATTTAGTGTACGCCTACGCTGAATTTAATGTCCGGATTTTAACAAACTATGGATCCCCGAAAGAGAGAATGACTGGGAAAGCTCGAGGAATTGTATTGTTTTCTGAAAGATCGGGAACCCAAATGCGAACTAAGCTCCCCATTTGGAAGTTGAATGAACGGCGGAGTGAACATAGAGCCAAATCTAGAACGAAAGGACAAAGCCCAACTGACTGACCATACCAGTCAAAAAATATGTGACTTTCTGCTTTCGAAAAAGAATAGTCAAAAACGGAAAACGTCGGATATATTAGAAATTGTAACACATCAATAATAATAACAACAATAATAATAATAATTTTTATAGAATAAATTCAACAGAATGTGTGGACATAAAACAATGCAAGAGAGAGGGGGTGACTGGTATGACTGGGTGTCCCAGAAGAGTTTGAAAAATATATTTAAAATCTTATCAAGATAATGATGAAAATAAAAATATGATTTTATTTACTCCAACGAGTTTAAAAATTAAAATATTAAGATAATAATTGTATTTTTGAATTAAATATACTATTTCTTAGCAATATTTCAATCATGTACCATCACTTTAATTATTGAATAGATTTTTAATTATTATTTTATTTTAAAAACTTTCTAAATTAGTTTAACTCACAAGAGTTATATATTTTATCTTGACAAGATAAAAAATAATTTTACATCTTTTATCTTAAAAAGATAAAAATTCATCTATATTTTTCTACATAAAAATTAATTTATATTGTTATTTAAAATAAAAAAGAGAGAGAATTATTACTTGATTGATAGATTAATTGGTCTTTTGTCAATACATTGTGTCATAATTTTCAATCATAAAACTTTTTTAAATAACATAACACTAGTTAAGAAAATAAGAAATGAGTTACTTGCAAATTGTATGATTATCTACATTAAAAGAAAATTTCTCAAAAATATTAATTTCAAATTTGTAATAGATGAATTTAATGTTTTGAAAAATTACAAGACACATTTTTTCCTTTTAGTTCATGTTGTTATTGCTTTTTATATATAAAGATGTCATACTTTTCAATAAAACAAATGCCTATTATATATATTTACGTTTTTTGTGTTATTAAAATTCATAGAACAATAATAAAATAAAATTTAGCTCACCTAAAAAGAAATTTTTAGATAAATTCTTGACATAGAATAAGATGTCACGTGATTCAAACTCCATATTCTTTATAAAAAGTATAGACTTAATAGAGTTAACCCTAGATTATTGACAAAGTGGAGTAATTTAGAGTGGATTTATACTAGTAAAGTATGATATTATCCTTAGTACTGTGTTCAAGGTTGTAGTCGAGTAGTGGACCTCACCAGCAAACAAACCAACAATAAAATAAAATTATTGTCCTCAAAAGTAAATAAAGATATATATGGAAAAAAAAAATACCCAAAAAAAACTACCTAAGAGCCATAAAATTGTGACAAATAACTTAAAGGGTTAAGATAATTTTAAACAACCTATTATTGCATGACACGTGGCGTGCATGAAGGAATAAGGTAAAAAAAGCTAATTCATGAGTGTCATATGACTTTACTAATCAACTTCAATGAATAAAATAATAAATTATTGCTTATAAAAGCATAAATATTAAGGTTACTTGGACCAATAAAATTCAAGAATACTTTTTATGTGTAAGTATAGTTTTCTCAAGATAAAGGTATGAAAAATCATGAAATTCACCATTATAATACTCTTATTTTATCTCTCCTCTTTTTCAATTAAAACGACTCTCTCTATTTTTCTTAAAAAATGAAAGTTTTAGGAGCTACGAAACTCCATTGTATTTTTTAACTTAGACATTAGATTGGACTCCCTGAAAAATTTTAGGAATCCCCCTCTAACCCTAAACTTTAACTGTACGGAAAGAAAGAAAGTTGGAACTTGGTGAACAGTGCAATTCGAGCTCGCAAACAATATTTTTAGGGTTCATATTTAAGCTCATGAATACTATTCAGGGAATAATGTCATGAATAATGCTATAAACAATATTTTTCTCTTCATTGCACTAGTATTTTTTGGACTCATAAACAATATTTTCACCCTAATGAACAATATTTTTAAGCTTGTAAACGATATTTTCATCTCCTTGTGAACAGTTTTCTCCAAGCCATCTTTAGCAATCTCTAGTCTCAGGAAAAGAGCTCAATCTCTCTTCACTCTTTTGTTATCCGTTATTGAGCGATTTTGGGTAACTTGTGCGTTAGACTCAAGGTTGTGTGAAAGGTTGTTCTCGAAATTGAGCCTCATTTGATTATTTCCGCCGTGAAAAGCAGACACCCATATCAATGGTGTTGAATATTTTCTAGAATTCAACAACAACAGCAATAATAATAATAATAATAATAATAATAATAATATATAGTAAACTGTATCCTTCCTTTTCTTTGACCATTTAAATGGTTACCAATACAATCCATTTTCAAATACAGATGACAACGAAGAAGAAATACAGGGTGAGAAGGTACAAGGAAGATGAAGAATACAATGTACAAAGGTCTCTGTCCACAGCTTCCCATTATCACGTGCTAGTGAAACCGAAGTCTTGGGTAGAAATTAGAAAAGGTTTGTTGAAGAAATTGACCACTTTTATTTTGTAACATGTCAACATGATCGTATATGCATGTCAGCAGAAAAAAAATGAATACTTGTATTTAATTAATTACATTAACAGAGACTAATATTAATATATTAACTGCTCATTATATAGAATTGGTTGAACTTTGAGAAATAATTCTTGTCAATCAGTGAATTATTGTTGGTAAAAACCTACATTTTATTAAATTAATTATTTAAAGGTCTCAATCTAAATATCATCGCTAAGTGGACCTTGATTGTGTTCCATGCCCAAAAAAAATTATGAACAATAAATTTATGAAAAGATTGAATTACTCATTCTAATATGATAATCTTTGGACTTTACCGATTTTTATCTATCTAGTTTATTATAACGTTTATTTATTTATTAAATAATAATATTACAAGTTTATCAAAATCAATTAAATTCGATTAAAGTTTCCAAAAATTTTATTTAAAACACAATTAATTAAAATAGGATTATCTTTTTTAATTAAACCACCTAGTAAACATATTTACCTGGTTCAAATGCTCAAAATTCAATAATAAGGCCAAATTTTTTATTTTAAATTTAAATTTAAAAAAAAAAAAAAAAAAAAAAAGATATCCCCCTTAATTTGGAATATTATACCCACTGAATAGATGTTTGAAATACTAATTTTTTTTTTTTTTTCTTTTTCTGACACTAACAGAAGACTTTATTGCTTCCTTCTTTTTGTGTGCCCCAAGTCCTAACCATGTGTTTTCTTCATTATCAATGACAACTGGCTTTTGGTCCCAAATCTAATTTAACTTTTAAGATCCACCATACAACTTGCGGCTTCTCTGTTGGACCCAAGCCAATTGCCCTCTGACTTATGGCCTTAGTTTTTATTTTATTTTTTTTCATTTTTTCGTTCTGTGAAACCATAATTAATCTTTCCTTATATTATTTAAATATGATCATTATATAAGTCAATTTTATGAGTTAAAATGATCTTATATGGCCTAAACTCTTATGAAATTTTTAAAAAATTTAGCCGCCAATATGCATGAGTAAAAGTCTATATAATTAAGATTAAGTTCTTATTTAGTGTAAAATGTTTAGATTATAACAAAATTAAGATTACCATTAGACTATTAATTTATTAATAACTCTCAAATGCAAAAAATAAAGCTAATTAATTAAGCGCAACATGAAGCACATGCGGTGTAAAGTTAGTCGATAAACTTGTACCAACTTTTACGATTGACAAATATCCATTAATATAAAAAACAATCATAAAGAGGAAGAAAAAGAAGATATTGTGCATACGGGTAAGATATGATCATTGGAAATAAAGTTAAATCCCCCATATTAATACTATATCTTTAATTTAATTAAATTTGTACAGAGAAAAGAAAAGTAATTTAAAAAGAAACGCAAATTGAAACTGCCCGTAACTCAACGACAACTGAATTGTCACATCTTTATAGCACGCAGCAACATTCATAGAGAATATGAATTGCTTTGTTTCAGGCCCTTCAGCTTAAGCTAATAAAGCCGTTCTCTTCTGTCGCGCCACCACCTCCACCTGCAAATACAGTGAAATCAGAAAGCATGCATTGACAATAACAGAATAGGAAAAAAAAAAAAAAATTCATTGGTTAAATTAAATAATTAAGTAATGATATTTTTTTATAATTATATACCCACTTCACCCTCCCAAAATTTGAACTAAGTTAAAAAGGCAAATATAAATGATTATTAAATCACTTAATTATTATTTCGGAATAACTAATAATATATTTAAAATTAAAGAGGTCTAATTAAAATGAATTAATCACTACTAATCCAAACTGATTTAAAACTAAACTAGAATTGGTCCATCTTTTTTGTTTGGAAGTATGTTTTACAGAAGGCCCTTTCAAGCAAAAGAGTATTCTCTGACAAAAATCTAAACATTGTTTTTTTTTTTTCTCAATAAGCATGCACTTGTCACGTGATACTACAAAAATGTGTGGGTGTTTTTTTTATCTTAAAAGCAACTCTTTCTTGTATTTTAATTAATATTATAAATAAAGATGTAAAATTTTTTTTTTTTTTAATATTTAGCTATGAATTTGAAGCATTTTTTACAATTTTTTAAATATACCCTTTGCTTTCTTTTAAAATTTGAAATCAATCTATGCATCTATTAATTAAGATTAAACCCCTATATCAATTAAGTGATTATCAAGCAACTTGATCTTTCTTTATTATTATTATTACTACCATATGGCCTGACTTCCCAAGTAAACAAAGATAAAAGACTTCCAGCCAGATTTCATCAATTTTTTAAAATTTTAAATTCTCAAATTGAAAAAATCAGGTGCTAAAAATCAAACTCACCAATAGTAATCCCATCTTGGTCGGATTTTGGACATCCTGTTTTCACCATACGGATAATCTGTTTCTGCTCTTCTTGTATTTTGGAAAGCACAACATCCAATTGAATAAATCCCAATCAAAAACACAAGTATCACAATGTTCAGAACTGAAAGCTTATGCCAATCTCTTCTCACATCTTCAAGCACTCCAGCTTTGCATGAATCACACTCATAACAAAGCAGAGTCGGGGCATTATTCCATCGATAACAATCCGGGTCTTGTGCTACCATTGCCATGTTGTAATTGCATGAGGTGGGTGGCTTACAACATCCAGACTGAAAAAAAAAAATGGAGAGAAGAAAAATTAAATTTCTGAAACAATAACATTGCATAATTTTAAAAAATGTGAACGTCCACACAAAAGAAACTATTACCTGAATTGGGGACATATCTTTCTCCAGATAATCAAGAGGGGTCCAAAGGGTCAGCTTTGCGCAAGTTTTCGAACCCAATAAGCAGCTTCTAATTGTTCTCCAATAATCCGGATCCTTAATTCGATTTCTCAACCAAGGTGAATAATCTTGAAGGTGATATTCTTTGTACACCCTCCCCGGAACTTGAACGCCACCTCCTCGGCTTGTGACCACAAACCCAAAAATAGTTAAACCCATCAAGGCAGCAATAAGAAACAACATGACTACTAAGTACACCCAAAGTGCCCATGCAACATGAAAGCATGCACCAATGAAACCAGCCAGAGAAATGAGCAGAACTACAAAACCTACAACTAAAAGAGGAGTTTGAAGAAAGCTTTCACAGGTTGTGCTGTTTTTTGCCATCCATAGGCCACCGCCGATGATCGGAATCGAAGCTAAGAGTGTAAAAAGGTTCAAGAATCCGATGACTGTGTTGCTGAATCGGTACATGATTGATTAATTTTCTTCTTAAGTATTGTTGCTACTCTGATCTTATATTTGCTGCGGTGTACTCATTTCTTGCTATTTATTTCTTCCTCTCTCTCTTTCTTTTTGGTAGCATAGCTTCCTTTCTCGCTAAGGTGTGTCTTCTTCAGCTTTTTCTGCTTTAATGAGTGGCATTGCTTTTCTTTATTTTAGCTCCTGAGATATCAGAAATTCAAAATGTTTATCACCTTTTGCGCTTTTTGCTTTCCCTGTATTAGGCTATTTAAAAATTTTAGTTGACATGACTAAACTGCACTAAGTAGTCAAGAAACTTTATATTTATCGAGAGAATTACATTGCACAATGACTGAATGCCCTTTAAATCATACCTAATTTGAAATGATACCTAATTTGAAATGATGCTTAAACATACCCAAAGCAATTCATAAAAGAGTTTAGAATGTGTTAGAGGTATCTATACGGTAGATTCATGAAGTAATTATCACTTATAACCATTAATATAATAGTAATTTTGTGTTAAAATTTAATACATATCTTCATTTATTTTTTAATTTTTTAGTAATTATGCACAATAACACTTAAATGTGTTATTTTCTAGCAATATATATATATATATATATATAGTCAGCTCTAACTTAGTGCTAAAGCATATACACTATTTTTGCGCTATTCAAAACTGAATCACACCAAATTAGCACTGGTTGGATTAAATTCGTATTTTGAAAAACATGAATGTTCACAGGCCATAAATATTAATTACATTTGTTTTAAACTATATATGTAAAAGTAAAGAGCCATTACCACCTCTCAATATTGGATTCAGTTTCAGTATACATTAAGTTGTAAAAAATGCCCTTACAAAAAAAAAAATTTAGGGAAAAAGGAAGTTGAGAAAGTTATCAATGGTTGTTTAAGCAGTTGCCACAATTGAAAAATCTAATGTTTAGGATAATGAATTATGATTGTGGCGGCAAGAAAAGCACTTTCAAGCAAATATTTTCACAGAAGCATTGAATGACATATTATTATTTATATCATAAAAATATAAAAATTTTATATATCATCAATTTATATAAAACCGAATTTTGTATAGAATTTTGATAAAGTATTATTGCGGAATAAATCGCTTTGCTTGATTGACTCCCCAAACTACACCCTAGAAAACTTGAAGCACGAGTCAAACAGAGAGAATTAGCATCAATTCACAATGCAATTTCCAAGGCAAGAAAAGAATATAATAGATTGGTAGTTCGTTTGGTAATTTCAAGATTTTGTACCATGAGTTGCTCTATTTTATTTTAAGCATATAAATGGACCCCATATTATACATTGTTGAGCTTCCTAACTAACATACATATAAAGCATATTACAAAATCCATCAGAATTTGGATATCTTTTAATTGGGTGCTTAATTAATTTATGGCAATTTATATATTGACGCTTTTTCTTCCTATCTTGTCTTCTCAAATTCTTTGTTTAATTCTTTGGTTGATTCTCTTTACAGCTCCACTACAGAGATACAATATATAGTAATTTCTTAATTAATAGAAAATGTTACCACCAAGGTTCTCTTCCTTTATAATACATCAAATGATAACGAATTGAAAAGGACCTAAAAATTTGCTCATTCCTCTTTTTTTTTTTTCTTTTCTTTTTAATATATATTCTAATTAAATAATCAAATGGTAAAAATAACTCAACTCAACTCAATTAGTTGTTTAATTCTTGTTTATTTTACATGTAAATAAATTTAACTAATGCCTCTTCAAATCCATCCCTATTTAAATATAATATGTACGAGATAAGTGAAATTTAAGTATATGAAACTTAAAAAAATAAAAAAAATCTAATTAATAAAATTCGTTCTCACATTAACTCTAACACATCTTTAAAAAAATCAACCAATTAATTAAGAATTAAACACGCCTATAGCATCAACTTATTTGTTATAATATTACATCGCAACAATTCATGAATATAGGAAGAAAATAAATCCATAACAATTACAGAAAATCAACTTAAGTAATTAATAGTCAAATTAATGGGCTAAACTAACAATAAATAAAATAAAATTTTAATTAGAAGAACCTATATATCCTGGTAATGGCTGATCCTTCAAAAAATAATACAAAAGTAATAATGCCAATCGAGGTTGTGTCAATGGAACCTCATGCCCAGCTCCTCTGACGGTCATGTAGGTCAACCCCTTGTATGCTTGGCTCCAACCACCAACCTAAAATCACACCAGAATTTTACAAAGAAAAACACATGGTTATTAGTATATAAATTGACCTTATTCGATTTAAGGATTTCAATTTTTTTATTCTTTTTTTTTTCATATTTCAAAGAGCAATTTAGGAATTTCAATTGAAAAAAAAAAAATTGAAGAGATTATAGCAAACACTCGGTAACATGAATAAAAAAGAAATTAAAATTAATTCAATTTTTTTTAGTTTTATTTTTTACCATTATTTTGATAGAAGATGAATGTTAATTTTTTAAAATTATAAGGACATTGAAGAAATAATTAATTACCTTCAAGTGATCATCCAACCAAGCATACCAGCTGATATTGGTTCGAAGTTTTAGAGCACCAATGGAATATCGAGTTGCAGTGAGCGGAAGAACAGCATCGGTGTCACCACTGTAGGAAATTTAATATCTCAATTAAAATAAATTTATTTAAAAAAGAAGAGAAGAAGAAGATGAGAGAGTTCAGTTACCTGTACACCCAGATCCTAATTCGAGCTGCTATAAGTTGTTTGAAAATGGGAAGCATAGATTTTGGAGAACGCGACCAATTGCGTCGGATAGCAGAGCTGAATGAAAATGGAAAGATAAGATGTATCGATGAAGATTGATTAATTAATATTGATCATTAATTAGGTTAGATAGCTACTAATTTAATTTTTAATGAATAAACAATTTAAAACAAATGATTTAACCACATAAAGTAATTTATTAATTAAAAATGTAGATGAACCTGCAAGGTCTCCATGGATGATTAATCCGAGAAACATTTGCATGAATAGCCTTCTGAACATCTAAACGATTCATGTAGATTTTTGTGTATCGAATGATGCATTCATCCGAACCTCTGAATTTCCATGGCTGAGTCATTGTAAGATGCATAGGGATATCAATTCATAAATTAAACCTTAATTATCAAGTATTCATTATTTTAGAAATAGTTTTGTATATTTTTAAAAAATTATAATAAGAGAAAGTCTTATATAAAATAAAGAAATTATGTGTCGCGATAATTAATTTTTTGAAGAGAACGTCTATACCAAACTGCGATTGACAGTTCCAGCTTCGTGGCAAGGAAAACTGTAAATGCTATAAAGATTGATGTCTCCAAATTCTGAATAAGCACGAGTAATTGCGTCATTACATTCTTTCTTTGGAAAGAGGAATGAATCATGTGGGCAAAATTTCTGTAATTTCTGATATGTGGATTCTGAAATCAAACCATGATTCCACCAATACTCATGGGTTCCCATATAATCCAAATGGTCATCTATCAATGGATTCCCAAGCTGCAACAAAATTGACAATTAAAATTGTTTAGTAGATAGTAATTATGATTAATTAATTACAAATTAATTTGGCTTACCAAGAAACCTTTGAAGTTAATTATGGGATTTTTGACACCTTTGTTACTTCGAACTATAACTTGAGATAATTCAGGAATATAATGTCCTGAATATGCAAAAGTAAAGAGTTTATAATTGATTGTTAACAAAATACCTTTCAAAACATCGAAAGAATATCCTAATTCTTGTTTCTTGGCATATTTGACATTGAAAAGTACTTTTAAGATTGTATGTGAAAAGAAAAAGTATTCTAAAACACATGATTAATGCTTTACGTGGTTCATGAATTAAATTTTTTCCAAGAGTTGTTCAAGACTAAAGCTTTCAATATAAAGCACTTCGAAAAACATAATTTTGAAAGCACTTTATGTGAAAGCACTACCAGATATACCATAAGAAAAGGGTATTCTAACATAATTAAGAGATTCATAGAATATGGTAAAAAAACCTGCATAGCTTTCTCCGGCAATATAGAACGGCCTATGCTTGTACTGGGGGAATCTCTCCAGCCACTTAACGAGAAATCTGTAAGCATCTTTGGCTGTTTTTCAAAGTTCACATTCCAGATTTAGTTAGTATTAGGCTTACCGACTTTTGACAATTACAGAAATATAATAAAATGATAGCTAGACCTGTTCTCTTGTCACCAATACTGTATATGTCTTTTAAATTTTTGGTATACGAAAACCCAACGCCGGCCGGAGAATCCAAGAACAGAAGATTAGCTTCTGCAATAATTGAAATCATGTTATAGGTATTAAGGTAGAAGAAGATTAGACTCTGCAATAATTGAAATCATATTGTAGTATTAAGGTAGAATTTGATACTGCCTTCTTTTCTCTTGGACTATCAACAATGCGTTTGAGAGCTCTTCTTTATAATATTAATAATTTTCAATACGAGAAAAAGAAAGTACATATCAAATAGTTTTATAGTATTTATAGTTATGAATATACTTACGTTGATTCCATGCATAACGATTCAATTTGAGCGTTTTTCCATCTGGTCTTACTCGAAACGGTCCAACCTCTTCAGAGGCCCCGTAGCCAACAGACGAGCAACCTGGACCACCGTTGAGCCACAGGACCAGTGGCCTCGACGTAGGATGTCTATCTACAGGGGCCTCGATCAACCAGTAAAATAAGGCCCGGCCTGCTTGCCGGTCCACCGTAATATAGCCAGAATACTGTGAGAAGTTCACATTTGGTGGTTGCCCTGGTAGCTTGATGATCTTATCCTTTTCTTGCTCTTTCAAATTGGCAGAAACTGGAGACAGCAACGCCAAAACACAGAGCAAAGAGCCAAGCAAGCTACTATTTGGGTTCTTCATTTTCAGCAATGCCAAGAAGTGCATCTTTTTGAGACGATCTCGTGAATTGTGAATCATTTAATTGGATGGTAACATGTTAACAATGACTTCATCAATTTGATTTGTTATAAATGTAGGAATTCTTTTATGATATGAAGAATTATTATATTTTATAAAAATCAATAATAAGTCAATAAAATTTGTTGATAAAAGCATTGGTTATTTCATATGATTCAGTGATTTGACTTTGTTTGGAGATAGTTGATGGACTAGATAATCAAAAGTTAATTTTTTAAGATATAAGAATCATAACTAAATCTCTATTAATTAATACCATGAATTCTAATCCAACTAACCAACAGAAAAATACAGGTAAGAAGTATCTGATTAATGTTTAGATAGATAGTTGAACTAATCAAACTGGTGCATTAATATTTAGAATAATTTATTTAAAATAGCGACATAAAAATTTTATTTTAATGAACATAACATATAATATAACACTATCAATTCATTTTATTTAAAAAAAAAAAAGGAAAAGAAAAGTATTTTGTGAATATAATGATTAACCTTAGAAAATTATTAGGACTATTAACCATTGATTGGCAAAAAATAAATAAATAAAGCTGGAAACTAAAATAATGAGAATGGAAGGATTGAACATTGAAGTGAAAAGTAGTAAGATCATGTGGCGCTTGTTGTTTTGACCGAGTACCATTGACTTTTTGGACGGCACAGATGGCAAAACAACTAGACCATGTGATTTTGATTTCTTTAAAGTAAACCGTCCAAATTGGCAAAACGGCAGTCCCTAGGTCTCTTGGATCGGATGATTTCCCACGTGCCCTTTCGTTTCACACGCCCTAATTGTCGCCTTTTCTTTATTAATTCTTTAATTATTATTTGCAATTCTATAAACATTACCTAACGCTTTTAACATTATGTTATACGTGAAGAAAAAAAATATATTTTTTACCCATTTTTCTGTTTAGCTGAGCTAACGACGGATGGTACTAGCTAATTGTTATGTTCTTGACACGTGTCTTAAGTAATTGAATAAATTGTAGATTCAAACATTCTGAATTTGTTTTTTTTTCGCAGTTGGTAAAGCATCCCAACTAATGCCGTATAAATTAATAAACTTCGTACCCAATAAGAAAGGAGATTGGTATGATTTCGTTCTTATATAAGGAATTTGAAAAATAAAAAATAATAAAAAAAAAAATTAGAGAGAAAAGCATGATGAAGATTGGTTTTGGGCTCCTTTCATGATTTGAGAAATCACAAGAGGATGTGGATCAAGGAATGGGCCTCTATATAGCCCACGATAGAAATTCGGCCGACATAATTACACAAACAGAAAATCCAGAAAGTATAGTGTCTGCAAGCCACAAAACTAACCTTCCCCAACTCTGCAGCGGATAAAGGGGCAGAATCAACAAAAAGTAGGCATATAGCTTGACTGAATGCCCCCTATCCCGAGACCAGCAGCAATGAGTTCTTTATATAGAGGAAGCACAGAGAGTGGAGAATCAGCCCAGTGGTCTTCTACAATAGCACTGTGAGGAGCGAAACGTGCTCGAAGTCGAAATTGATGTTACAGAAAATGTTGGAAAATAATTTAAATTTCTACACCTGCACATTTCCCATGAATAAGATATCCCAGTTACATTTGCATGCACTGCCTTCTGAAGTTCAGGGAGATTAAAGTACGCTTTAGAATACCTCTGGGTGCATGGATCATATGCTCCAAACATCCATGGTTGTGTTTGAGAGGAGCAGACTGAGCTTAATAAGAAGTCAGATTATAATTAGAAAAAAGAATAGACACACTGACACGAAACCAAGAAGCAATAGAATCCATCCATTCCAGTAGTAAGAAAATTAAAATTGAGAAATCTTATGGAATAAAGAATCCAGGAATCATTTTGAGTCAATCAGGAATTAAATGGAAATGTGTACACTTCATGCACACATTCCTTGCTTTTTTCAGTCTTCTAAGTGCAGATTTTCTTTTCTTATTTCTGAATGCAAGTTTCCTAGTAGAAAAACCAATGCCTGCAATACCGGGTGCAGGCAAAGAAACAAATTGAGAGGAGGAAAGGCAATTGATTCATATAAAGAAGTACATTTTGTTATTTAGATATTGTATACCAGTCCATCAGAAGTTTTACCAATTTTTTTAAAACATAGATCTTCTGCATACCCAGAAATTTCCAAAAAATCCAACATATAAATCAAAACAACAACTACAAAAAGGTCCACAGGGACAGAAAACTATGTTCCTTTCACTCTGTTTCATTCATGAAAAAACATGCAGCAACGTTTGACAAAAACAAATAAGGTGTTTCAGGTTTAACCTAAAAGGGAATATACATGAGGGCTTATGTAACGACCCCTTAAGTTACGCCTCACTGATGGAGCATTATTATTGCAAAGCCTGGTGAAAATACTGTAAGGATCAATATTAATATATTTTGAAAAAAAGGCACTTCTATCTCAACTTTATTTGAATTTATTGCAATCTTCGTGTTAAATTAAATTTGATAAAATTATTTTTTTAATTGATATTCAGTATTTTGTTAACTTTTTATTTTAAATTATGGCTTTAAAATTATAACACCTCAATTTTCAAACTTTTCTTTAATATCAACGTATATAAGTTAGATTATTGGGTTGATCGATAAATGCTGATAATTCATAAATGATATTAACATGAACCCGAATTATCATTTTTTTTTTTTTATCCACCGAAACTTATGTGATGTGCCTTAATAAATAATTACTACATGACATGAGTTTAAGGCAGATTGGTTCCACAATTCCTTATGGACGTGAAAGGATAGCAAAGACAGAGAGAGGAAATCTCCTTTTCTATATGAAATAAAATAAAAGGGGTTGGGGGTTGGGCAAGCAAGATGTTGACGAGTTTGAAGCTTCTTCCATTGATTCAGAACAGAATGTGGATAGCAATGGGCCAAAAGGCCCAGAAGAAAAATTGGGCCAAAGAGATGCAATAACGCCAGGTCTAATCCTAGCCACATGATATAGTACTAAATACAAGCTTATGACGTAAATCAGATAAATATTTATACAAATATTCACTATCTGCCATCAGTGAAAAATTCAATATTCGGTAGCTGTACAATTTCAATTATTGAAATCCTGTAAAGAATAAACGACGTAGACAGTGGACATTGTACAACCATTTGCGAATTTCTGTATATACGGTTAACTAAAGCTTAGAAACGGTGCGGCAAGAATGGAGAGGCGCTCGAGTAGATTTGCTTCTCTTTTTCCGTCTTTCTGATATATACGTACGAACAATCCCATTATTTTTTGGTTTATTCATTGGAGAATATGGATAGGATTTACTATTGTGTTGACCTCGGCATGGGCTTGTTCTGGAAAAACGATCTAAAAAGAATAAAAGATTGTTGAGGGCGATGGAGAGGAAGTTCATTTCCTTCTCTTGTTACAGTTATAAATGTCAGACCCCTGTATACTTGGCTCCATTCCCCTACCTATATATTATAGAAGAAGATAAATTAGGAGGTTAGGTTATTCATGGAACTGACGCGAAGGCCCCACAAAAAATGAGCTCAGAAAATATTTGAAAAATGGCCTATAGGTTGCAAAGAATGCACGTACATCAAAAACTTACCTCTTCGCTGGCATACCATGGATACCGGTTGATAATAGTTGGGAGCTTCAAGGCAACAATGGAGTATCGAGTGGCAGTGACAGGAACCACCGCATGAGTATCACCACTGGACACAGAATAAAATCAGTGCCATGTCAGAGGAAAATGTCTAATTGTCTTACTGCTGATCAACTTAAGGAGTAAGAAGGAGAACATATCTATTTGAATTGTAATTTTAGCATGATTTGACAGTGTCTGCAAAATTAACAGCATACCCTGAAAAGTAGGCACCGTGGTTGGGAAAACTCAATCTCTGTAGGGCTTACGAGAACTAGAAAAAAAATTATGTATATGAAGAATAAGAAAGCAATATTTGCAAGCCAAATCCTTGTATATGTTTGATGCCCAATAAATTATTCTTGTCACAACGAGAAGCGCCTACAAGAACTAATTCATGCCTAACATTACTATTACCGCATCAAATTCCCAAGTAATTAAGCAAAATATCACTGATTCTGAAGGAAAGAAGCAGCAGAGCCAAAAAGAATCATTAACTTGCCTGAATACGTACCCATATCTTGAGACAGCAGCAGAGAGTGAAGAATCCGGCAAGTGGTCTCCTACACTATCACTATGAAGAAATAAACTCATTCAAAATTGATGTTACAGTAAATATTGAGAAATATGATTTTGACCATCTTAAACTGAAAAGAAACCTGTATGTTTTCCATGGATAAGAAATCCCAGTTACATTTGCATGCAATGCTTTCTGAACTTCCGGGAGATTAAAGTACACTTTAGAATACCTAGCAGTGTATGGATCATGTGCTCCAGACATCCATGGCTGTTTTTGAAAGGAAAAGCCTGAGCTTAATAAAGTTAAAATTAAAATTAGATGAAAAAAGATCACAATAGAATAAAATCAAGAAGCAATGTAAGTAATCTATCTGTTCTGGGAATCGTTTTGAGTCAAGCAAGAGTTATTGAATACTTCTTGCATGCATTCCCAGCTTCTTCTGCTTTCTCAATGCAATTTTTCCGTTCCAAAAAAAATTGTTTGCAAAAATAGTACCAGGAAAAGAAACAACGTGAATGTCGAAAAGACAATTCATGCAAGTTTTCCTTCCCTTTTAAACATTGCTTGAGTATAAACCAAACACCTTTCAACTCTAATGTAAAATCTCTTGCAGTGGTGCAAGAGGTTTGAGGTTCAAACCGTGCTCAATCGAGTTAGAGGGATTTGCGTTATTTCTTGTGATGGTCATAATCACAAAGAAAGGTCTCAACCTAGCATGACTTGGGCGAGATTCAAGCACAGACCTCGTATTACCTTAAAAGGTTTTACCGATTGAACATATCAACACCCACACATTTTGTTATTTAGATACTGTATGGTGCCATATCAACAACTTTACCAAATTTTCAATTATTGATTTTCTGGAATCTCCAGAAATTTCTAAAAATGCATAAATGTAAAAATAATAGATCAAAACTTCATATATGCAGTTATCCATGCAAACACCCTTTAGATATCCGCCATGAACGTGCAGGTTTGTGTAACTCTCTTTTCCTTCCCTTAATTCAATACACCAACTTTGACAGCAGGCACTGAAGTACATTGAGATGCCCACTGTTGATTGAAACATTTATTCAACTAGAATAATGTATATCGATGACTCTTAAAAAAAAATTGGGGACCACAAGCACACCAAGGGAAAAAAATGGACAAACAGTAAAGATTGATAAAAGTGTGAGGGGAAGGAATAGACCCAAGATTCACTATCTTCCGACATCATTGAGTGCAGAGCAGCACTTGGGGATCGTTGACAGCCAGATATGCAACAACTACCTAAAGCACCAAATATGCTGTAAATTGTCAAGGCCCGCCCTAAAAATCAGTCACTGTGTCGTACTCTGAATTGAACAAATCCCAAACTATTAAATCTCTATATTGAATCTACGAAGTGTTAACCTGGTTTCCATGCAAGAAGTTTACGAATCCCATATCACACATGAATCTGCAGAAAGACTGCCTGTGTTCCCTTCACTCTGGCATACATTACTGTTTCTTCAGACAAATTACCATCAAATTTCTATTCAACTTTCATTGAACTTCTTGCTTATTAAACATTGTGAGACTATTCCTGAATTCTTGATACTTTGAAGTCGGTTTTGAGATTTAAATGCAACGTTTTGAATAAGACATAATGAGTAGATACCATCATAATCGATCTATTTCATCCACGAAAGATCATGCTTAGGAGTTGAATAATAACAATTGACAGAAACATATGAGGTTTCGGGTCTAACTTGTAACAGCATTTCTCTTCAGTTGACACTTCAAATTCATGGAAAGTCCGAATTCAGGAGAATAGTAAAAGGAAAGATAGATGAAGGCTTACATAATGACCCCTTAAGTGGAATCTTAATGATGCAGTATTATTGCAAGGTCCGTGAAAATGCCATAGGGATCAATATTTCCCTGCTCCGTCCCGGCATCTCTCAAAGCATTCGTGCAACTATCCGATAGGTAGAATCAGAGATTAAACCATGAGTCCACCAATATTCAAAAGTGCCAACATAATCATGGTAATCATCAGTAACAGAATTTCCCATCAAATAGAAACCGAAGAGAAAAGAGAGCCATTCATTTTGATGATGGTTAATTGCTATTAAGCATGGCAAACTGGGAATACGTTATTATGAATTTCTGTGAACAATAAATCTTATGTTCTTGCCATAAGTCCCTTAAAATTAATCTCTGGGTTCGCGATTCCTCTCTTCCTTTCATACACAATTTGAGACAACCGAGGAACATAATGACCTGAAAAAAATTTGAAAGGTCACTCGTCATCATTTCTAGTTAAATCTCTACAGCTATAACAATAGTTTCAAAAACTGCTTAGAACCTGCATTACTCAACAATACAGAAATCTCTTGCTTATACTGTGGAAACCTTTTCAACCAATTCACAAGATATGTGTATGCATCTTCAGCTACAAATTTGCAACACCCAGATCGTCCAAAGGCATCTAAAGACGTAAAATCAATTAATTCCAAGGTAAGACATCATAAATTATAAAAATTGGAGAATTACAAATAGCCTCCGTAGTTTCCTAAAATAATACTTACCTTTCTGTTAATAAATATAAGTAAATGTAAGCATTTTCAAATCAATTTAATTCAAATTAATCTGAACTGTTATAATTTACAGTTTAAATTAGTTTAAAAATTTTTTGCATTCAAATCACAAAATTGCAAAATAAACTACTTAATGTTGTCCTATGCAAATTGTTATTATTATTTATTTGTCATCTTAATTATACATGATTATTTTCACCTCTTGTATATGATAATAATTGAAAAATAAAAATTATTTACTGAGAGACTTTAAAAAAATTGTTCATAAAATTTTCTTTTTAACTTTGATGAGATATTATAAAATTAATAACAATCAACTATTGCATTATTAAATTTGTAATATAATTCAAATAGTAAATTCAAACGCTTTAAACTATATTTTATGATTCATATTGAATTGATTTGTGATATTTTAATAAATTGAATTGAATTAATTTAATTTTAAATGCAATATGTCCACCCCTAATAAAAAAATTTTATAATTTTTTTAAATATTATTTATACCCTTATCAAAATATTTATGATACATACTCCGATAATTTAAAAAAATGATAAAAAAACTTCTTTAGTAAAGATAAAAATACATACTTTTATCACATAAATTTCTATCTTTTATCTTATAAACTCTTATACCAAAATAATTAAATTTTTTTAAAATATATTTTAAATTTAATTTATTATTTTAATATTTTAATTTATAATTTTTATACTAAAAAAATTTATAAATTAATTTTTAAAAATTAAATTTAAAATATTTTTTTATATTCACAAAAATTTGTGAATTTATTTTTATTTTATAATTTAAATTTATAAATATTTTATTTTATTTTTATTTTTAAAAATTAAATAAAAATAATTTACATATTTTATTTAAATTATTAAAAAAGTATAACACTTTATACTATAAAAAAATTTAATTTATAATTAATTTTTAAAAAATTATGAAATATAAATATAAAATTATAAATTAATTTTTTATTTTACAATCTTTATACTAAAAAATTTATAATTTAATTTCTAAGAATAAATTTTAAAATATTTTTATTGTATATTCATAAAAAATTATGAATTTATTTTTATTTTATAATTTAAACTTATAAAAATTTTATTTACTTTGATTTTAAAAAATTAAACAAAAATAATTTACTTATATTATTACAAATTACTTGAACTAAAATTTTATTTCTTAATTAAAATTTTTACATTATTTAGAGCATGTTTGGTATTGCTTTGCATTGAGTATAATCACTTATTTTATAATCAAAAATTTAAAATTATGTTTGGTAAAAAAAATTTTAAAGTTGATTATTAAATAATTTGATTCTCAAATCATCTGTTTTTGTATTAGGTCTACAAACCAAAAGAATATAGCTTTTTCAGAATAGATTATTTTATAATATGATTTTATAATGTATAATATTAAAAATATATTTTAAAATAAATTATATATTTAATTGCTTAATTAATATTTAAATTTTATTAATGAAATAAATTTAAAAAATCAGTTACTAACATTACTACTCCAACGATAATAATACCACTAAAAATTGATTATCGGCAACGTAAGACAATGCCACCAGCACTACTTAACTCTAAATTTTTTATGTATATGCAATTGTGGTATCGACGGTGGCCAAACAATAACGATCTAAGCTTACATACCCCACAAAGTTGGCAGCCACCAAAAATTAGGATAAAACACTACCATTTGTTGTGAATCATCAACACTATTTGATTTATCAGCGATCCAAAACTATAACGGAGGTGGTGGTAGTGCATTAAAAATCATCGTTATTTGACAGCAACATTGTGATGACCGTCAAATTTAAGTGGCACGTGAGTTTAAATTGTCACTTTTCGATCATCATTGACACTATAGGGGCATCTGTCATCCCCCATTTAACAATGGGACCATTGACATAATAACTTCTATTGAATTTATTATCAATGTCTTCGTTCTTCCTCAAAGCTGCAGCATCAGCAACTTATCAAAGCCTGCAACTCCGTTTCCACCGAAAGAATCACAATTGAATGCACGAACTTAATACTGACCATAAATTGAGGACTTCGTTACAAAATGTCGCATTACATCCAAAAATTAGTATTCTTACGTTTTCACAAGTAAGTATTAAGTTGATATTTTTTATAAAAAAATAAATTTATATAAAAAATTTTATTTACCAAAAGTTATCTGAATTTCTTTATTAAATTAAAAAATAAAACATGTAATTATTTTAATTATTTAAATTCATTAAAAAAAAAAACTAAGAACACCTTAAACTCAGTCGCTCCCTGTCAATCGTCGAGCAGCAAACTAAAAGACAAATGATAACGAGGGCCCACCATGTTCATAACTCAAGAAAGTTGTAGCGTTGAAAATGATTTCTTTGGGTATGGGATCACCCCACGTTCAACTTCATCTCCATAGCTCATGATAGATTTTTTCTCCAAATGTCCCATTTTCTTTTTTAATTTGGGCTGGTTGAATAATTGTACAAATTGCAATGAATTTATTACATACTTAAAAGAAATTGTTTGTTTAGACATTATTGATAAAAAAAAAAATTTTGCTAATGAGTGCATTTAGTTCTTAGGACACCTGTTAAGGTTTTTAAAAATATTTAGTAAGTAATAATTTTTAATATATTAAAATTCATTAAAGTTACCCTTAAATTATTATATTAAATATCAAAAATTATTATAAATAATAAATTTAAAAGTTTAACAAATGTCTTGAAAGTATTCGGTGACAAAATCTTATAAAAAAAAAAAAAAAATAGGATTCTGTATATAGGAATCAAACAAGCTCTATATTGCCCAATTAGAAAGCATTAACATCAAACCCAAAAATCAAGATACACCGCCTAATGGCATTGACTAAATAAAATAAAATCAACCCATTTGATGTTCACATTGGGCTGGGTTGAGCTTTTCATGGTCAACTATTGGGCCTCACAAATTAAACCGAATATAGTTTCTTTTGAGTGACCACGCCAACTTCAAAGACCAAACCCACCAACAATTCGACTGTTTGCGTTGCACATCATTGCAGGTTAAGAAGGTAAATTAACAAAACCACATGATTTTGCCACGTCTTTTCTCTACCCTCTTTTTCATGTGTTTCTTTCATCATAATTCGCGTTCATGTTGTCTTCTTCAGTGAAGATCGAAATACCCTCTCTTTTTTTTTTTTTAGAGTTTAATTATTGATTTAAACTAGTTGAAAAATTATTATGTTTTTTTAATTATATTCCATCTTCTCAAAAATAATTGTTATGTGCCAAAAAATTTATGTAAATACAATGGATTTGACTTAGAATTTTTTTGCATACTTGATTAGTATTTTTTTTTAAATATATTTAAAATTTAAATTATATAAATTCAAATAATTATAAATAATATATTTATTTTTAATTTATTACATATACATATAAATATCTGGACAAACTCTGTATATTTAAAAATACATATTTTACATCAAAAAATCAACCTAATTTTGTTAGACATAGTTACTAAGTGTAGACGCAGCTACGGATATTAAAAACTTTTGAATTTGAATTCAATTGACGTTAAATTGGCGAATAATTTAATTTTTATTTATATAAAAATTTATAAATCTAATGTTACCATCAAATTAAATAAATTGAATTTATATTTAAGTAATATTTTAAACTAATTGCTTAGAAAAAAAATACCCAAACCAAATCACTAGAGTCAGTAGGGTGGCTGGCTTCATTTAAAAGTCAAAAGCAAATTTTCAAACATTTCCGCCATTTTTGCTTCGACTAGTTTAGCTTAAATAACGGCCAACCAAAATGCATCGCCATCAAACCGTTGATTTTCCTCAATGAAGTCCAAAAATAATACATATTAATCGAGTTGACTTCGTGTAGTATCTCTAATCAACGGCTGACAACATGGTTCCGCATACAATTCAATGGTATGCTGCGCTATGAAGTATCAATCCTTTTTTTAATAGATATTGTAAATATTTTTTATTCCTTTATAATAATTATATGTCTCTTTTTAAAAGCAAAAGCTGATATTTGACTTTTTGTATTGCAGAAGCCCACGTATTTTTTTTAATAAATATTTTATTTTTAAATTGTTGCTGGTTAATTGATTAATAATAAAATTATGCTCAAAATTTAAATATAAAAATTTTAATGAGTGTTCTAGAATACTCATTAACAAAATTTTATGAATTTTTAATGCAAATTACATAATATCCAAGTAAAATATTGTTTTATTACATGTCTTGTAAAATTGTGAACATAAATTTTAGATATTAATTTCAAGTTTATCAATTTAATAAATTTTCATGTAAGGTAAAGAAAAAATAAACAACTAACTGATTTTTAATTCAAGTTGTTAGATAGTAGTCATGAAAAAAATTATTGAACGAGTGTTTTATGATTATTTTAACTATTTAATTGATAAATATCATAATATTTAACAAATATATTTGAAATAATATTTTGAATGAATAACGTTACCCGATTTTATAGACATTACAGTTCAATGGCAATGTTCCCACAATAACTGCTAATTCAAAATGTAATATAATTCATACGATCTGGAAAAAAGATATATTTTTATTAATTTTAATGATTATAACAATATTAAATAATTCATTTATTTCACAATTACTTTTTTGTCACAATATCTATAATAAAAAGCATTATAAAAAAATTATTTATTATTGAGACCTTGATTTTAAGGTGAAGTCTATCCTTGACATCCAATTCGGAAATCATTTGCCTCACGTTAAATATTATATTAAATTATAAGCTAACAAAGACCATTATCGAGATTTTATTTTTGCATCTCAAGTTGCAAGCCAACAAAGCTTGTCTGAAGACATTTTTTCATCTTAGATTGAAAAATATAAAAAATCGATCTTAAAATCTATTTTTATTTAAAGTTAAAAGCCATTAAAAATTAACCTGCTCGAGACAGAAATAGAAAAGTGGTTGGAAAAAATAAACATGGGCAAATCTTACGTTCAAGTAATTCTCAAGATTACGAGCAAAATCCAAAATAATTACCCATTAACTATCTTTTTCCGTAATCTTACTTGTCATCTGAAAACACGTCAAAATATTGATGTCTAAATTTTTTTAAGAACGAAAAATTCATAATATTACACAAATTTATTATTACAATTGATATAAAATCTCCTCGAGAATAATCTGAAATCACAAAAAAAAAAGAGTTAAGAGTGAAGTCGGATTATCAGCGAATAAATTCCGATTTAAAATAGTATAGGACCAAAAAAAAGAGAGAAAATAGTAGTATTTGAATATTTTTATCGATTCGAGAGACTAGACTCGAAAAATATTTTTGAGTGCATCTATTTCTTAATTGTTCAAAGATGGCCCCCTCTAGTAATTCTTTTTTTTTCCAAGAAAAAAGAATTAGCAGTCTCAGAAGAAGTCCTATTACATGTATTGCTTTCACCTTTTATAGAGCCTCTGCACGTGTGAGTATCAGAGAATGGGAGTTTGATTAGACAAGAGTAGGTATGGTGATTGGATTAATATTTTCACCACTCCTTTACGTTAATTCTAGAGTAACAATGAATGCTTACAACTCGCAGGGCACGGTATAACCTAACGTAATGGGACGCCTGAATAATTACTAGAATAGCGTATTTGTCGGTCTCATCTACAACTCTCATTTTTGGATGAGGCGTTGGGTCACCTAAGTAATCAAGAAGGGGTAGCCTCGGTAACCAAGATGGGTGTCGAGATACTGAGACGACCAGAGCCGGGCTAGGCATTCTGCTTAGTAAAGTCTAGGGTCGGGAAGTTTTAGCTAGAACGGTCTCAAAACGATAAATGTCATCAACATAAGTCCCCCAAGTTTATGCTGTTGCGAAGCGAGAGTAGAAACTTAAGTGATTGTTCTAGTCAAGATCATTTAAAATTTTGACCCGGGAATCACAATATTACTAGTCACTAATGGTCTTCATTGAATGCAGCTACTTCAGTTTCAAACAGTTATATTTCGAAAAGATCAGACTTAAATGCGCCATTTTCGTGTAAAGTGCCGCGTGTTCACGTGTAAACATTCTGACGGTTACCACTAAGAGGGTGCGATATTCAAGGGTACCTTTTTGACATTACAAAACGTGGCACATCCTTGATCGTTCATCTCGTGACTCTTCGGAAGCTTCATGACGCTTGAATGCTGAGCGATTACCTATAAATATACATCGTTTGCCTTTCCTTTTCTCTTCCTGTTTCGCACTTTAGGCATTCGTTCTTCCATTCATAAGTCATTCAGATTTCACTTCTTAGCAGTTCCAGTTTTCGTATCTTCAGTAACTCACCGTCTTTAGTCCGTCACTAATTTATTCGGTAAAATGTTTACTTTGCCCATTTTATTACCATTTTTGCAGTGATTTTTGGCAGGTCTGCTGATTCGGGGGGAAGAGCTGTGAACCAGTCACTGAAAGTCGATGTTGTGGTCAAAGTTCTTGACAATCATTGTGTAGTCTGGACGATAAAGGTAGGCGAGGCGAGAAAGCACTCGCAGGCCTTTTCTCTTTTGTTAGTTTTTGGGAATGACGATTTTATGTGGAATTTTTGACCCGACGTCCTGTTCTCTACGTTTAAGAGATGAGCAGCACCAGCAAGAGCCATTCTACCAAAGCGCCAAATTTGTTGCCTCGAGAAATTGCTGAGAAAAACCCGACACTTGATTTTGTCCCGAACTCCAGCGACGAGGGGTCAACAATTGACTCGATCCCAATACACAAATCAAGAATCGAATTTGATGCCGATTGATTCTCCTCTATTATCACCATTAGCAACCTTAACGGATATCGAAAGGCATTTTAAGTGGATAATTTGGTGACAATGAGGGTTCCTAAAAGAGAAAAATTACCGAGCCGCTCGCCGCCAGATGAAACTGCCTTCAATGAGGAGCTGTTCTTACTGGGGGGTGAGGCTACTGCTCCAGTTGTTCTTTGCCAGAATCCTCACATATTTTCAGATTCCACCATACCAGCTAGTCCCCAACAGTTGGAGGATCATGATCGGGTTATATGTACTGTGGTAGCAGTACTTCGACAAGCCCCCAAGCATTTCTGAGGTAGCCTACATATACACCTTGAGGAAAAATTCGACATCGAGCCCCGAATGGTATTATCTGCAAACTAGGTCGGGCACCCCAAATTCGGTGAGAGGTAATCCTACGAGTACTAAGTACTAAAAGGACAAATAGTTCTACGTTAGGAGCGAATAAGACCTCGCCATGAGAGGAGAAATCTCTAACAAGTTTGGGTCGACGATAATGTGATCGGGTCGTCTCGCTCTGAATCAGGAGTCGAAAGGTAGAATGACTTATCTGGGTGATATCGCAGCTGATCAGAAAGAGCTCTTATTAGAGAAAAACTTGATGGAATCGAACTTGGTCTCCTTTCACGTCTCGCGCATCGTCGTAAATCGAGCTAAGACGAAAGGTAGGACATCAAAGGTGCCTGACTTCTAGCTTTTTCTTTCTGCACTTTTCTAGAAAGGCGACTGCGAGTTTTCCCTACCATATCTACACAAAACACTTTTTAAATTTTCTGTTCAGGCTTTTTGCTTGTTTCTCACAGACGACGCTAACTGTTGATCCTCAAATTTTTCAAAGACGGAAGATTCAGCACAT
>JAWDEX010199300.1:0-10436 GCA_035221805.1 Trichilia hirta
TAAAAAATATATGTATAACAGTATAAGCACTGACACTTTAAAGATTAAGAAAATAATAATTAACTGAAAATTAAGAAAACTCAAAGCTTGCACACTCATTCAAAACCATTTTGAAACACTAAAAAGATCTTAAAGGACTCAAAATAATGCTTTGCATGACAAAATCAAAAGATGTTAAACTTTTGCCAAAATGAAGAGATGAAAAACATATACAAACCTCAAGATTTTGGACTAACTCATCAAAATCTATTGAATTCAAATCATTTGTCTCGTCATCTCCATCACAATAATTCTCCATTGAGATAACAATACAACCAATTACAGACGCCACCTTCCCTACTAAGCTTTAGCAACCATAGAATAAATACAGCAAATCAAATTTATTACAAAGAAAAAAATATCACAACAATAAAACACAAATCATACAGTTTTTATACCTTTTTTTTACCCGAACCACTTGGAGCACCAATGCCAACAGTAACGATGCCTCTCTTTTTCTCTCTAAGCTCTTGAATAGATTTTAGTAATAAATAATATCCATGATCAAAAGACTGCATCACGTCAATCCAAGTAATTATTAGACTTCTCACTTATAAGATTTGGTATACATATTCAGAACTTAACAGAAATATCATGAAATCTCAATAATCAAAAGACTGCGGTTACAAGTTCAAAACAATACCAGTAGTTTGTCTTCTGGACAAAAACATCAAGGCAATGATGACTTTGGTTATGATAAACACTGATTTAAAACTGTATCAAGATGTCCTGACATTAATATGTAACTTAGCTACAATTTCCTATGTCTTAAAGCCGGTACAGACTAGTGGCACATATAGCAAACTTAGCACGCAAAGAACGGAGAGAAAGAAAAATACCCACTAGACCAAGCATATGCTTGCACGCACGCCCAGACAAATGCATACGCATTAAGAAACCTCAACCAAAAATTAAAGAACCCATAATCAAAATCAGAATATAAATGATTTAAGCTTCTACTTATGACTTTTTATCAATTCACTGTTACTGGATTCAAAGGCCTCGCTGCCAAAGCCAAGATCAACATGCTGCAAATGGAAAAAAGTAATGCAAAGCAGCAATTTAAGAACAAGCAAACACATAAAAATCCATTTTTGATGAGTCAACAGTTCCAGACACGAACTCAACAAAACTCAAATTGTAAGGCAGAAAAAAGACTACAAAAATAAATTCTCAACAACCCAATTTCCGGATTCTATCGGCAACAACAAATCTAATTACCAAACGAAACCAACCATTTTCGATTCCCGAAAAAAGGAAATAAGCTAAAAAAAATAGCAAACACAAGGAAAGCAAAAACAAAAATTAAATCCCAGAAGGTGAATAACAGTTATTTACCGCATGGAGGGGGAGAGATTGCAAGATGGAAGATGACGATGAAAAAGTGGAAGGCTGTTGTTGAAAGTAATCTCTTCCTCCTTCTTCAAAAACTCGCTGAACAACTCCGTCATCCATAATTTCTTTTTCTTACTATCAGAACCAATGAACCAATTATCAATTCAACCAATACTTAGATTTTTAACCTGCCAAAACAGATTCCTTCAATCAAATTAAAGATAAAACGAGAAAGAAAGATTCTGGATTATTTTAATCGAATTCGGTTCGGTTGCTTGTTTCGCTACATTTTTTTCGCGTACTTTCTTTAGTCCTGTTGCTTGCGACCAAGCCTGCCATGGACTCCCGCTCGTTTTCCTTTTGAATAATAACAATTCAGTTCCTAATTTTAGAAAAATAATAAATTGAAAAACACTTTAATTATTTACAACATGTTAATACCCAATCGCAACCTTATTTAATTTTCAATTTCACATTAATTCTTATGAAGACTAAATTATAATAACCAAAAGTCAAAAATATTTTTGATTTTTCTTCAAAACTCAACAAATTTTTGTTGTTATTCCTTTTTCTTTTTTTCTCTAATTTGATACAAGTTGAAACAAGCACAAAAATTTTTATTTTTGATAAGGAGGAAATGTATGAATTTATTATAAATTAAATAAAAATTAAATAATTCATCATTTTTAGAAGAACTTATGTTTAAAATATATATAAATAAAAAATAAAAAAAATTTTAGTCACTAATTTTTATTTTGATTGCAATTTTTTTACTATAAATACTATTGATAAATAGTTCCTCAAGAGAATTAAAAAGGTTATTTATATAAAATTAATGTGACATATTTTATATTTTAAATTTAAAAAATATGATAATCATCAAGCTAATAATATATTTTTTTAATTATTTTTATTAATATTACATTCTTTATGATAAAAATTTATAATAAAAATTAAAATATATAACATTACGTATTTTGGGCCTAAATTCAATCGCTCATTATAAGTATGTAAAATTAGAGGAGTGATAAATACTTTCTATAATTTAATTAAATAAATAATAATTATCTCTAATTTATATTTTGTAATAAAAATTTCTTTGAAATTAAATATTTAAATTAATTTTTTTAATTTTTTTGTTTTTTTAATAACTATTGTATTCATAATTTTTATAAAAGTATAAAATTTAAAATATAATTTATAAATTTTTATCTTCTTTAAAATATAAATTTTATGCATTTTGCATAATTATTTTAATAATAATTTTATAATTTTGTAAAAATTAGAGGTATAATAATTATTACATTACAAAAAAGGCAAAAAAATTAATAGAATTAATTTAGCAAAGATATTTGTCAGAACTTTTAAATCTCAAGAAATTTTTTGTCATAAAATATTATTATTATTTAATAAATCGTAGAGGGTATATGTTATTCCCATGAAAAATTCCATTAACATCAAATGCAAAATTAGAAATAGAAACACATAAACATATTGAGTATAGACCGTCACGCAGAAGTAGAAGATGCCAATGTCGTTTTTGATATACGTGGGCCGAATTTCATAGCCCACGTATGAATTCAATTCGGTGGATTTGTTGATCCATCATCTGTTACGGGGCCTTAAAGCCCGAAAAATTTCAACCAGGGAGTTAAAACTTTAGGGTTCGTTGACCGTATTTCAATTTCTCATAGACACTATATGTTTACGTCTACCGTCTGATCCACGTCGACAACCGACAAATCTTTAGAATGGGTCATAAGTTTTCTGGTTCTTTTTATTATAATTATTGATTTGTGAAAAATATTGCAAAAAAATTAAGAATTATAATAAAAAAATTGAGAAAACTAAAAGAATTTATGATACATTTGTATGTACTATAGCTTTGACCTTAAAAATAAAAAATTTATAATTTCGAGTTTTATTATTATAAAATAAAATTTATTAAATATTACATAACATTGAATTTTAATAAATTCGTTGAATGTGTATTGTGTCGAGCTAGACTATCTACTTTTTTTATTTTTAAGTATTTCAGAAATTTTAATTAATCAAAATTAGTAATATATCATGCTGTATCAACCCGACTTTTCTTGCCAGTTTATTTACATAATGATTTGGTTTAAAAATCAGACAATCCATCAAAATTCAATTTTATTTAATATTATATATTTATTAAATTCTAAAGAATTATTTTATATTCATATATGTTGAATTGAAAATCAGTATAATACAAAGCAATTAAGGCTTTGTATGTTTTGAAGTGAAGAACCATAATTTTAAATTTTAAATGACGCATCTATCTTAGCAATTATTTGTTATTAATCAACATATTAATTTGATATAATTTCTTGAAATCAAAAATTTAGACGAATTATGATTGTATTTTAATTATTTTAATAAAAACTAAGATTCCAAATAATTACAATTAAACAAATAAGGTTCTCAACTGAGACAATGAGATTAGATCTAGAACATATATTATTATTATTATGAGGTGATATTACACATACAAACTATTTACTCTAATTAACATAATATAATATAATATAATATAAATTTATTTATTTTTCTCCAATCATTTCATATCACGTTATGCGGATAAATTTATATAAATAATTTGTATTTATAATAATACTCATTAAACTATGTCATGATAGTATTAAATATAGTATAAAGTGAAAATAAAATCACAATCATGTATACATTATATAAATATTACAATATAACATATGAGATATTATATATATATATATTGGGTATACGATTATACACTATAAAATCAAATCAAATTTTTTTTGATATGATTAATAACTCAATTCGTTAATTGTAAATTTATTACAAATTTATAGATCATATCAGGAATTTTTTAATTTGATTGTATAGTGTATAATCATATACCCACTATACACACAACTCACAAATGGAGAATTATTCACCTACAGACTAGGATAAGAATAATTCGAAAAACGATATAGGGAAAAAAAAGGCATATAATAATCCCATTTTTATTAAAAAGATCACATAAATATCATGATATAACATATGTAATCTAGACACATTTTCAATTGAAAATTAGACTTTTAATCATGGTTAAGTATAATAATTATTTAATAGATTAATGTCAACGGTTCATGAATAAATTTATGTACATTAATATTTCATCCTAGTGGAATTATATCCCATTTTGATATGCTGTTTGAAAAAAATAAATAGCAATTGGGAAGGTGAGATGAATTTGTTTTGACATCTCACAATCTTAATTATGACTTAAAATATATTAATTCATATTGTTAATGAGTCCATTTGATGGGATGATACTATAGAAAATTTTGGTTGACTTCTTCAATGTTAGGCCACAAAATTTTATAAAATTTTAAATTATTCTGAAATTTAATTTTTAAAAAATGATTTTCTCTTTTCATGTCATTAAAATAGATATTAATTTGCATGTCACAGTGTTAGTGAACTAAAAAAGATTTTGCTAAACAGTATGCCTAAGACATTTATTAAAGTTATTATATTTGATAATTTATAATTTTCAAT
Organism: Trichilia hirta; assembly: GCA_035221805.1. Lineage (NCBI taxonomy): Eukaryota > Viridiplantae > Streptophyta > Magnoliopsida > Sapindales > Meliaceae > Trichilia > Trichilia hirta. Next base: position 4,921 of record JAWDEX010199300.1, read on the forward strand.
GCACAAAAGATATTCATTAATTATTATGTTAAATATAAAAAATTATTGTAAATTGTAAATATAAAATTCTTAACTAGTGCTCTTAGCACATTATTTACCAAAACTTACAATTTTTTTAGGAAATTTTTTTTTTATATATATTTTAATTATTAATTTAGTTATTTGTAATATAGCAACAAATTGTTAAATAAAACATTAATATGAGTCCAAATTCTTTACCTCGTAAGTTTGAGATCTAATCTAATGATGTTTTTTATTATTTAACTTTTGACTAAGAGGGCATGTGATCTAATATTTTATTCAAACATTTGAGAACCATTATAAGATTTAGGCATCATAAGCATTTGCCGTCATGATTTTCAATATATCAATTGAGTATTATCAATTGTTTTATTAATAATATAATTGAAAAATAATATATATTTATATTTATATTTGTTAGAATATACCTTAATAATTATTTATGTTATTAGTTTCAAGAATATCTTGTCTTATACATAATATTTATTATTAATAAAAAAAAGAGTCTTTATTCACATGTGTAGGCTACTTTTTATAATTAACCACATATTTAAATAAAATGTGTATATAAATTATTTATTAATTTATTTAATTATTAAATAATATTATTAAAATTATTTGTTACGAAAATAATATTGAATGAGCAATAATATCATATAATAGGTATACTGAATGTCTCTAATGAATATCATAAAATGATATTAATATGAATAATGATAAGAGTTATATTATTAAAATATTAATATAGATTAATAGTTAAGAATTATTTTTTTAACTTGACCAAATGACAATCAATCACACGTTAATGCAAATAGTTAAAAACTTATCATATGAGTTGTACTAGCATATAAAGTAATTCTTTAGCTTGAGATATTATGATTCAATCTAATGTGAATGCACAGGGCTCATATAGTATATCAGTATAAAATTAACCATGTCTTGTATGTCAAAACTGATTGGTCATATGTTATTTACATGTAAAGACAAATGATGATAGAGATACTATTAGATGTCTTAATATATAGAATTGGAGTACTTGCTGATGTCATTCGAATTCTAGTTCCTAAATAAATATTAATAAATGTTTAAAACATAAAACTCTAGTTAGAGTAAATTAAAAGTCATACGAAAGAGTTCGCAATAACGAGTTCATAATATATTAATCAATGATTCGTAATTATATTAAATTTAGAGTTTTGACATTCTATAAACTCTTATTTAATTAGGATTGGACAATAAAAAGATATCACTCACACGGTACATATAATCTAGAATGGGGTCAATGAAATATTTCTTTATGTGATTTAAAGATTATGATATATTACTAGAATTTAACTATAGTCATTGAGTTTTTAATAGTTTGAAACAAGTTTATGACTAATCACAATGAATCTATATATTTACATCAATAACTTACTGTATTGAGTAGCACCTTCAATGATAATATATGACTGAATAATATATAATAATTGTTATTAATGTATTTTTATAACTCTTTAAATTATTAAAGAATTAGGGTGTATATATCTATCTATCTATCACGTAATTGAATAAAAATTATATAGTTTATTAACAATAGGAATTATCAAATGACTTAAAAATATGATTTTAAAATCAAATAGTCAAATCTAAATTGAAGTATTTAATTTAAAATAAATTTTTACTATTTTACCCTTAAGTGATATTTATCCTTTAATTTAGATAAATTTTAATTTTTGTTTAATGGTTCAATAAATACATTTTGGATAAATATCAAGTCTATTAATTAAATTATTGATATTTATGAGGTAAATATCAAATTATTTAATAAAGAATAAAAAAGAAATATATATATATATATTGTTAATTATATATGTTTTTGACAATGAACAAAACTATATATATTTTACTTATCTAGCTAAATTTGATTTATATTGTGGCCTATTATTGAGTATCGATTTGATTATCAAGCAAGATATGATTTATATTGTTGATATTCTTGTTATTTAAAATGTTGTTTTAAGTGCTATTCATTGTAAACTAAAAAGTGCTAATATTGCTTTTAAGTGCTAATAATGTTCTTAAGTAAAACGCTTGAGGGTACAAGAAGAATCTATACATGTTTTGATACCAATAGAGGCGTATATTGATAAGTGAAAGTGTTTGTATCTACACCTTAAGCTCAATAGAAGAATATATCAATTTCTCAAAACAGAAGTTTCGATACCAAGATTAAATATATCGACACTTTAGGTTCAACAGAAGAAATTATCGATATTACAGAACAAAAATTTTGATACACAAGCTAAAACTATCGATACCTTAGAGGAAGGTATCGATACCCTAAGAAGAAAGTCCAATGCTTAGAACCAACACTCTCAAGTATCGAAATCTTATGGAGAACGATTCGACACATGGTACACTAAAGGCAAAAGTATCGATACTTTAGGTAAAGGTATCGACACATTGAGAAGAAGTCTTAATACCTTAAACCAAAAATTCTTGAGCATCGACACTCTATGAAGAGAGGCTTGACACCTTGCATAAAAAGGTCAGAAGTATCAATAACTTTAGACATAAAGATTTTAGAAAGACATTACGAGCATATGTATCAATATTTAAGGTTAAAAGAGTTGACACCCATGCACTGGAGAGGTAAAAGTATCAATTTGCTAAAGGTATCAACATTTGTGATAGAATTAAGACTGTAACGCTAGTTTCTGTATTTATTGCAAGCATTAATGGCAAAATTAGAGCGCTGTCAAAGATGCAAAAATCAGAGTAATAAATTACAAGAATTTTGGAGAAAAAATAAGAAGAACGAATAGAATTGATAATATTCAACAAGTAAACTAAGATAGAATCATTCTTTACAATTAATTTGTTCATCTTAGAAAGTGAAATTTTGCATTCATTGTATATTCACTTTGAAGAAAGCATTATAAATTTTTCATTATAACTATTTTGGTAGGTTACTCTTCACCTAAGTAAAGAAAGAATTGGGAGAGGTTCATACTTCGTCCTTTAGCCAAAAGAAAGAATTATAAAGGTTGCTCTTCATCCAACTAAAAGAAGATTTGTACCTGAATTATTTTTGACTCAAAAAAATAAGATGATGGTGAAAGAGATAAATTGAGAAGAGTAGATGTAAGCATATTACTAAACCACTATAAAAATCTTCTGTGTGTCCTTTATCTCTTAACCTATCTCCCTAGTTCATTGCCTAAAGCTTTCATCAGAAATTGGAGCACAATCACTCCCTGGATATCATCAATTTTTAAATTTGTCAAAATTATTATTTCACTCAATTTGCTTCCTCTTGGGACAATCACTAGGACTATATATATAATTTTGAAGAAGATAAAAATGCAATTTTTTTAGAAAAGATCTCTCTCTCTCTCTCTCTCTCCTCATATTTGGCCAAGCTTTTTAATGAATGGGTGGTGTAAATTATGTAGGAATCAAAAATTTTGATTCTCATCTTGATCAAATCCTTCACTTTGAAAGAGGCATAACCTAAACCCTGAGTTTTTCTTGTATATTTGGATATATATGATGATTTAATGCATACGATACATATTTGTTTTTGCTTAAAAAATATTTGTGTATGTATATTAACTTAGAAATCCTTCAAATGGTATCAAGACTTGGTGGATTACACTTTTATGTTGTTGATTTACTTGCATTCAACTTGAAATCAAAGATTTTAACATGTGTGAAATATTACCATGGTTAAGGTTTATGAACAATTTTGTTTTCCATAATGATCTAATATGATTAGTTGTATTTAAATGTGATTTGGGATCATGGTTGATGATCAATACATGTGATGTGATGATGCAAGCATGTTTGGTTTCATTATGGTCAAAATGATGGTTTAAATAAAAGTGTTTTGTTCAAAGCCCATTGATTTGTTTTTTTTTTAATATTTGGATATGTTTAAATTGCTAAACATGTATAGATATCAATTGTTGATGAGAATTGTTACATGAGATATGATGATATATTTTTTTATGGAAAAATTGAGAATTGAACAAAATTATTTTGAATTAAACTCATTTGAAATTCGGTCAAGCATGAATATTCTTGAAAATTTATTTTTCAATTTGCATTGCCATATTTGAATGGCTTAGACGTGAATTTGTATCAAGTGTTGATGTATTTAGCATGTAAAGTGATGAGATTCACATGTGTATATCCTAAATAGAGCAAAAATTAATTAATCATACAAAATTATTTTGTGTAAATTTTTTGTTCATTGTGGCCAAATTTGGTTGGTTCATTGTTTAGTTAATTTGGCTGCTTAAGTGATAAATAAATATAGGATATGTACAAATGATCAAAATTTAAAAATATGTATAAAAGTTTTTTATGTTCATTTTGTTCACATTGATCAAAAGTTAATGCTAAGTGCCACGCCTCTACCTATGGGGCTGATATGTGACAATTGCCATAGATCTTCAAGACACATTCTAAATTTCGAATATTTCTTTTAGGCATATGAGGCTTATTAGGCACGTATACTCCATATAATAATGCTTATACATTTTAGAATAGTATCTCAAATCATTTCACAAAATAAATATAACATAAATATGTCTCTCAGAGACCTTTTTAAATTATTTCTTAAACACAATATAAAGTAATTTATATTTAAACTACTTCAACGTATCGATATATGGCCCCTGATTATCGATACTTTCATTCACCAATCGCTAAGTATTAATCCTTTTATCCTTAAAGTATCAATACTTCTATTCAATGTATTAATATTCAATGTATCAACACTTTCTCTATACATATCTACTTACTTTCCACTATATCAATACTTTTAACCCTACTTTTCAAAAGTATCAATACTTTCAACAATAATATTAAAAATCAACCATTAATCACTCATTTTAAGACTAATCAACACATTATCAATATAAATACCTTAAATTTTTCTAGTAAATCATATTACCACAAATAAGTCCATAATCTTTATAAAATATTAACTATCACCTAATTTATCCATGCCCACATACAATTAAAATGAAAAATACCTATATTATCCTTAAATCTAAGGGATGGGTCCTATAATTCTATCCTTTTTAAAAATTTTTGTTCCAAAATTTAGTATACTAATTTGCCCTAAGAAAACAACCATCATGCTCATACTACCCATCAATAATATCATCATTCTAAAGATAAAATTATGATATGTCAAATAGTTTCTTTTCCTGATAGTGAAATGTAGATATTTTAGAATACCTAATTTATTATTTATTATTAGAAAGAGAAAATTATAACTTTAAAGTTTGGTCTCCCTATCAGCATGCTCAGTAATATCGCATTTGTGAAAATAAAAAAATTTATACGCAACACAAACACTTTTAAAGACTATGATTTTATTATACCTACTTTTATCTCTAAATCATCTGGGGTTTGCTCTTAAGCTTGCTCTTAGTTCAAGGCAAAGCTATAAGTTTGTGTTCTCATTTAAGTTCTTCATGAGTCGGCTATGATAGGATTAC
>JAWDEX010199311.1:0-11725 GCA_035221805.1 Trichilia hirta
TTAAGCCTTATGTCATTATCACAAATTTGGCACCTCAAACATGAATAAAATTTACAGAAGACAAAATTAGGTTATAACAGTGCCCAAATTTTGCCTATAAATACCAGGTCATTTTGCTTTTTAGGATCAAGTTAGATGTGAGAGAGAAAGCATAAGAGAAAGTTCGAAAGAAGTAAAAGAAGTGTGAAAAGTGTAAGAAAAAGGAAAAAAAAACTTTGAGAGAAAAGAAATAAGAAAGAAAAGAGAGAAAGAAAGCAAGAAAGAAAAAAAAAAAGGTTAGAATTTTTTTTGTATCTCTTTAATTATGTAATTTTTTTAGTAGTAATATATTTATGTTATTAAGATTCTTCATTTCTTCTATTCCTTCTATGAATACTTTATTTTCTTTCTTTGTGTTTATTCATTATGTCATTTGTGGGATGATTATGCCCCTATTTTTATTTTTATTCCTTTAATTTATATTAAAAATTTTATTTTTATAAGTTATTTATTTTATATCCTTTAAATTCAGCACTATTATGGGAGTGATCATGCCCCTATTTTTATTTTTGTTTCTTTAATTCATGTAAAAAAATTTATCTTTATAAGCCATTTATTTATGCAATTTAAATTCAACACTATTATGGAATAATTATGTCTCTATTTTTTTATTTAATTCATGTTTACCATATATCTTTTATTTAATTCATGTGAAAAAATCCATCTTTATAAGTTATTTACTTTTACGCACTTTAATGGGATATTCATATTCTTTTTTGTTCTTTAATTTACGTGAAAAAATTCGTTTTCATAAATTATTTACTTTTATGCTCTTTAATGGGGTATTCATCTCACTATCTTTTTTTTTTATTTAGCTTATATAAAAAAATTCATCTCCATAAATTATTTATTTTTTTATTATTTACTTTTACACACTTTAGTAGGGTATTTATATCTCTATTTTTATTTTATTTAATTCATGTAAGAAAATTTATCTTCATAAATTACTTACTTTCTCGTAATTTACTTTTACGCACTTTAGCAGGATGTTATATTCCTTTATGTTCTTTAATTTATAAATTATTTACTTTTTTACAATTTACTTTTACACACTTTTGTAGGGTGATCATATCTCTATTTGGTTTTTAATTCACGTGAAGAATTTTATCTCTATAAGTTATTTATTTAATGCAATTTAATTTTAGCAATATAATGGGAGTATTTTCACCTATTTTTTTTATCATTTTGTCTTTATATGTTTAAATTTACATCTTATGAATATTTAATACTTTTTATTTTATTCAATATTATGTTTAATTGGTTACTGTATTTATTTATTCATAATATTTTTTATAATAAAGACTAAAAAACTTAATCAAGATGGCGAAATATTTTTAATATTCTTTATTCTCTTAGTAAAATGATAAAAGAACAAGAGTAAATAAAAATAAAAAAAATTAAAAATTAAAAATTAGCTAAGATGGTAGAATATTTTTAATATTCTCCCTTCTCTGAGTCAAAATGATAAATAAAGATAAATTTTAAAAAATTAAAATTTAAAATTATTATATTTTTTGTAACCACTTTTACAAAAGCTATGAGATGCTTAACACCTTTTTTACACTTAATCAACCCTTCGGATTTATAATCTTAATTTTTTTTAGGTCATCTATTCCACCATTATTTAGATAGATAATGATTTTAATTTTATATTCAAATTCTAGACGACAGCAACAATATTTTACTAGAAGTCAAAATCTATATATCTCTAAATGTGTAACTCAAAACATTCATAACTTAAAATTAAATTCTTAATTCTTTTTCAAGTACTAAAGGATTAATTTCATAGTTGACCAATATTTTTTTCTTAGATTGACATAATATCTTCTTGTAACACTTATAGCATATACTATATTAAATTGCATACATAGCATTATGAACATTTAACTACCTATAACCAAAGTATACGGCACGTTACATATTTGTGATTATTTTTTATTGGTCTTTAGACTCATATCTTTAAAAAAATAAAAACTATTCATAAAAAGAAAGAAACCACTCTTAAAGCTTTTTATACTGAACCTTTTTAGTATTTTTTCAGTGTACAACTTTTAAAATAATCCAATTACCTTTTTTGTTTTATCTCTATAGATATGAATTTTAAGAAGATAGGTTGCTTCTCTTAGATTTTTTATCGAAAAGGTTCTTGATAACTAAATTTTAACTTTAGTCATCATACCAATATTATTACTCTTAGTGTTGTATGCCCTAAAACTATTTGTATTATCGATTTTGAGCATATTGTATTAAGTTACTATAATATATATACTGTATACATATTTTATTAATAAAGAAATTATTTTAATTTATATATGTATCCTACTTTTTTTATCTAATCATAATAATGATATAATGTGCATGTGAATCGTTCAAGATAATTGGATTATCTAAATTATTCTCTACAGACATAATATCAACTAGGCATTGATATTATATAATAGGTATATTGAATGTCTTCGATAAATATCATGCAATGATATTAATGGCAGTGATATAATAGTCATATTTTAGGATATTAATGTGGAATAATAGTTAGAGAACCATTATTTAAATGTGACCAAAGTTATGATGAGTCACACGAATATATGATGTCAACGATTCATTATTAAATTATATAGGTGTTTTAACTACTTCTTAAACCTTGGACATCATGGTTGTCAATTGATAGAGATGCACATGATTTATATGGTGTATAAATGTGAGACTAATCATGTTTTGTACAAAGAAGCCAATTTGATTATGTTATATATATCGAGAAGTAAATGATTGTCAAAAGGAATTCATAAACTCGATATAGTAGATTTTAAAATACTGTTGACTCGATCCAAATTTGAGATTTTAGTCAGATATTAGTAAATGAGTGAAGTTAAAGTCTTTGATCAAAGCATAAATGTCATACAAAGAGTTCGTAGTGACAAGTTCAGCTCGTATTGACTGATTATCTAAAAAAAACTAAATTTAAAGTTTTACATTCGTAAGTACTAATTTAGTTAAAATTAGACAAACGGAAAGAGATTATTTACACAAAACCTATAATTAAAAATAAAAATTTGATGAAGATTTTTTTTAAAATGAGTTAGGGGCTATACCATGTTGCTAGATGTTAACCACAATTATTGAGTATTTGAATGGTTTAAAATGAGGTCAATAAAATTGATTTCAGCTCAAGGCTAATATTATAGTGAATATAAGAGGTCACAATATAAACTTAATATTATCCTTACTATGAGAGAGAAAATAACATCTGCAAGAGAACTAATACTCTCCGAGATATTATTTGATCAAAAATCGTAAATAGTTTATACGTTAAAATAGTTTAACAAAAAGAGAGCTTGAGAAATTGACCTTATCATGATTTAAAGTAGATCACAGTATTCTATAAATATTTAAATATTTATATGAAATTCGAGGTTAATTTATAATTTTTGAAACTTAAAGGGCTTGAATGATATTTTTTAAATAGGGACTGAATGATATTTTGCAGTTATGGGACTTCAATAATATTTTGCATAAAATTTTTAAAAGGATGTAAAATGTTTTTGCTTCTTTAGGGTGCTTCATTCAGTTTCTCAACTTTCTCTTCTACTTTCTCTGTTTTTTCTCTCAGATTGGCTAAATAGTAAAAAATTAAAGACATTTAATTTCTCAGAAGCATCACATTATTGGTATTGTACTTCGTCAGTAAATCACTAAAGATTAGTGATTGTAAATTAAATTTATTTACTTTGTAAAAAAATTATATACAGCCTAATACTCTCTGCTTGCTATTTTCGCTGCATTTTGTGGTTCTGCATGCATTCAACACACACAATAGTTACTTATTAATAATATGTCATCTAAATATAATATAAGAAATATGATAATGTAATTTTTAATCCATTTGAAAAAATAGTGTTCATTTGGGCTTTCTACAAAACCAAATGATTTGATCACCTTATCAAATTAGATATTCTAACTCTTTAAAACTTACTTTAATCTATAAATGATTAATGCAACTTTCATACTTTATTTCTATCTATAGTGCAGACAAAACCTATTAGCTATTTTATATAAATATTTTTCTCAAAAATTCATTGAGAATTGCAGTTGTCAGATCCATCTACTAGATCTCATAATCATGGTATACTGTTATAGTTAGCATTATGTGAATGGACTTAATCATAGCTATAAGTAAAAGTTCTTTTATATATATATATATTTTAACCTTTACCTTTAAGTATACCTTTTCGTTACTAGCCAAGCTTTAAAGGTTTTTACCTTACTATTTTTGCCAATCTTTCTCCTGAATATTCATTTACAACTAATAAGAATTATTTCTTCTAGTAGATTGACAAATATTTGAACTTGGTTAGCATATTTAAATTTTATCTTAGAATTCGATGCCTCTAATAATTTATTTGAATCTCCATCTAGGATAACTTTTTCATAACTTCTAAGATTATTACCGTGATCAACTTTTCTTACTAGGTACAAATCAAAATTTTACTTTTAAAGAAGTTTATATCATTTTAAAGGTTTTGATATCTAAAAGATCTTCGAGTCGGAATTAGTACTGAAGTTTGCTAACTAGACATTTTAGCTTCAATATCATTGGTTTAAGTTTTTAAGAACTCTTTTTAAATTTAATATTTCTTCCTACACTAACTTTTTCCAAGAACTCATTCTCTGAGAAATACATTTGATTAATAGAACATCTTTGATTAGATAAAAAGTAAAAATAATATCCTAAATAATTTTTATGATATCCTATAAATTGGCCCGTACCTAATTTAACATCTAACTCATTAATAAGTACACAAAAGTGTATAAGTATTAAGGTCTAAATTCATCATTCTACACTTTAAAATATGATTAATTTTCTCAATTTCCTCATATTTCTATTCTTTAGTGTAAAATTAACTTTATTTGTAATTTCTATTTATTTTTTATTTTGATGTAATAAATGTAAAAAGGACCATAACATTTTAACCAAAAGAGCTATTAAGGTAATTCTTAATCCTGTAAAAAGTGGATTTAATAGGTCAAAACTTTCATATTTTGACCAACTATTAATTTAGGCTTTATGTTGTTGATATTGCATGCCTTAAAATCATTTATATTATTGATTTTGAGAATTTTGTATTAAATTATTGATATAATAGAAGAAATTATTTCTTATTCATATGTATAAGTTGCTTCATTCTTATAATCATATAATAATGGAGTGTTCATATGAATTGGTCAGATAATTTAATTATTTAAAATTATTTCCTACAAAAATAATACCACGATGTTACACAATAGGCATACTAAATATCTTTGCTGAATATCATGAGATGATATTAATGTAGTGATATAATAGTTATATTATTAGAATATTGGTGTAAAATAAAAGTTAGAAAGCTATTTTTTAAATATGACTAAAGCTATGATAAATCATACAAAATATGTTGTCAATAATTTATTATATGATTATACTAGTATATTAACTACTCTTCAAACATGATTGTTAATCAGTATAGATACACATAGTTTATATAATGAATAAATACAAGACTAATTATGTCTTGTACACATAAATCTATTTGGTCATCTATTACTTATATTGAGTATCATAACTTGATTTTGTCGTATTAATAAATTACAAATCTTGTCCATATTTTGTTGACAAAGCATGAGGTGTAAAATTTATGCAATGATATATGGTTTAAATTTTAAATTATTTGATAATTATTTGACAAATTTGTATCCTAACTCAAGATGCTACATCTTAATAATAATATGCCTATTTACTTTTAAACTACTTTGACAAACCATTAAGTTAATTTTGTCAAATTCAACAATAATATGGGCGTTTACTATTTTTTTTTTTTACTTTTATATTTAATAGCCTAGTTAATCTATATAGATGTTATTATTATTTTATCTTTTTTAATACTATAAAAATATGTCATTATTTATAGTGTTAAGCTAAAATAGAAAGAGTCTTAATTTATCATATACTTTAGTTTTTCAAAATAATTAAGTTTTGATATCTTTTCTTATACTTTTAAAAATAGATAAAATTCTGTCAAAATTACATGAGTAGTTTTCTTCTTTTTTTGTAAATAATTTAGTAAAAATTTATAAAATTAGAGTGACAATATTAGGGACACTCATAAATAGCGGCATTTCTCAAGATATAAGATGGTTGATTGAAGTAAAAATTTGAATAAGTGAATAATCTCCTAAAGCTTTTGTTTATCACATGTCTGATTTAGATAAGAGTTCTTACGCTAAAAAATGACAAGAAAAATAATTGCAAGTTTATCATAGATGTACGAGATAGAATTGTAGCAAATAATGTCACTCTTTGAGAATAGTTTTCAATATTGTAAGGATAAAATTAAATTTACTAAAAATAGACTGAGTAAGGAGTCTTTGAATAATATTTTATTAACTCTTAAAATGCATTCTTGTAGATAAGTAGAACGCGAGCTTATAAAATTATAAAAACTATTTCAAAATGAGCATTAGCATTACAGTATTGAAAATTTTATAGTAAATAATCCTATTTATCTATTTTTAAAGAAATTAGAAGGAAAGTTTTTCTCTGACTCATAAAAGATATTTAAGACATTTTAGATTATAAAATTATTGCATATATGTGTGTTTACTGTTGTTATTTTCTTTTTGTTATTTTATTTAAATCATTTATTAATAGTTAGGCTACTAATATAGGTGTCATTATTATTTTACTTTTTACTAAATAAATGTATGTTATTATTTTTTTTACTTGCAAAGTTACTATTATTTTAACTATTCTCTATACTATAAATGTGCATTATTATTTTTTATTTGTAGAGTCACATTTAGATAGAATAGAGAAAATATCAGTTCATTAAATTCAAAATATTTACATCTTTTATAAAATTAATCAAAAAAATATAAAGAGTTTATAAATAGTGCTAATAATTTGATTAAATTTTAACTGAGAGAAAGATTCATTTAATTTACAGGAGAGATAGAGTATATCAATAGTAGCAGATTTAAGAGGCAATCAAGTGCTTAATATTATTCCTACTCCGTTAATTATAGGAAATCTTGTTGAAAAAATAATTAGTGAGAAGCTAAAGGTGTCTTCTATAGATAAATACATTGCAAGAATGATTATAATTTTGATGTCTTTTTATGCTTACTAGGTGACTTTGGTACTTTAGAAGAACTTTTTCAAGATACTTCGTAGGTTCAATTGAATATTCATTGAAAACTCATTAGTTTGTTAAATGTTAATAATTTCTTTAATGATTTGTTACCTTTTCTAAATCAAGTCATAGAAAAATAATTTATCTTATACTCAACATAATAAATTTTAGTTTGTGCTTCAACCTCTAAGTAGCTGATTGATATATTATAAACTTTTATTTACAAATCTGATCTAAGGATAGTTTAGATAGATTGGTCAATAAAAAGTACTGAAACATGCAAACTAAATCTGAGGCTCTATTGATAACTTTTCTTGTTTACAATTTGAATGATAGTTTGATATTTTTTAGTTTGTTGTAGATTTTTAATGTAAATTTTATCTCAGGTGATGTTTCTATACTTTATTTTTCTATATTAAGACATTAAAGGCAATGTCTTATATTAAATAAGGTGAAATAGTTGATGTTAAATAATGTTAGAATTGTAAGTATATTATGTGTTTATTTGTGCTAAAGTGTGATTTATTGTGTTGTAACAAAAAAGGCAAGCATTTGGTTTCTATATCGATGATCGAGGAAAGGATTATTTTTTCTCCTCTCTTCGATTCTTGAGATACATATTAATAATGCTATTATCATTTACATGTGGTTTTAAAATTTGTAGCCAAAATTTTGTATTTGCTTCTATTTGAATTATTCAAATTTTTAAATTCTCACATTATTAGTTGTTTCTTCATAAACCTATTATAGAAAATTTTATGAACCATTCTTATCACATGCACACTTTGGTGCATAATTGTAGGTTACAAATTAAAAATTTTGCATAATTTATTTTGACAATTTCATCAAAGATAATATCTAAAGGCACTGATAAAAAAAATTAAATATAAGTTTTATTGATAAAAGCTAAAAATGAGTTGTACCTTAGTGGCATACTTAGCTATATTGACAAAGTTTTATAAAAATAATTTAAAAATTAAATACAAGTATTATTGATAAAGGTTAGGGATAAGTTGTACCGTAGTAGCATACTTAACTATATAGAATAAGACTTATTTTTTAAAAAGAAATCAAATATAAGTATTATTGGTAAGGATTAGTGATAAGTTATGCATTAGTGCCATTCTTAACTATATAGAACAATTTTGTATTTTAAAAAAATAGTGATAATAAACATTTTATAACCTCAAAAGAATTGTAGGAATGTCTTAACACCTAATACGTTAAGGCTAACTAGTTTGAAAATCATTGGTTGATAAACTAAGTTAAAGATGCAATTCTTAAAGCCTAAAAGATATTAATTATAATAAAATAATAAGAATAATTTTAGCCGATTAGGTCCTATAATTAATGTGTTACCTTATAGAAAAATGAAGGTTTATGAAGTTTTTGTCTAAAAAGTTTGTGCTTCATGATTTAAAATTTTTTTTATTAGAGAATTTACGTATTTGAAAACATCAAAGAGAAGTAGAATAATAAATGTTTTATTTGTGAATTTTTGTTTTAAATCGTTATTAAAAGTTATTATTTCTAATAATAAATTTGTTATGATTCATCATTTGTATTTAAAAATATATGTTTATTAAATTTAAATTTATGACACTCATAGTATGGTAAAATATTATAATTTAAGTATGTTAGTAATTTTAAATTTAAAATTAACTTTATTAGTAATTGTTGTTTAATTTCTATCTCGATATAGAATTTGTGAAAAGGTATAATTTTTCATCCAAGAGGGCTATTAAGATAATTCTTGATCCTATGAAAACTAACTTAATATATTAAAACTTTCATGTTAGAATCAACTATTAATTTGGATTCTAAGTTAAATTTTTAAAGTCATTTCTTAAGCCTATTTGCTATTCTAGTCCAGCCTAACTTTACTTCAGCATTTTATCCATAACTTTTGATAAAAATTTTAGATTAACTTGATAAAGGTAGACTGGAAAGCTAACTTAATAGAATAAAATTTTTATGTTTGGACTAAATATTAGTTTGGACATAATGTTATATGTTTGAAACCATTTTATAAGCCTATTTACTATTCGAGTCTAGCCTAACCATACTTTAATATTTTACTCATGACTTTTGATAAAATTTTCAAATTCATTTGATATAAATGATTGTGAAAAGTTGACTTAATAGGCTAAACTTTTATACTTGGATCAAACATCAATTTATACATTAAATTGCATTTATGAAGCCATTAAGCAAGCTTATTTGCAGCAATAGTCTAGCCCAACCTATTTTTAGAATTTGGTCCATATCATTTAAAATACTTGAAGTTAAAATACATACTTTATATGTCTAATAATCACAAACAAAATTCTAAAAATTTTATGTTTAGGTAGCAAGCAAATTTTAAAAAATTTAATGCCAAAATTTTAAGTCAAGTACTAAGTATACAATTTTAGCAAAACTTTTTAACGTTAGGTGCATAATTAATCAAAATTGTTAATAAATTCATTGAATATATCAACTACTTGACAGCTATTGTTGATAATTAATCCCTAAATTTTGCGTATAAATATTAGGCTACTCTACTCTTTAAGAATTAAGTTAAAAGTAAGTGAAAGTATGAGAGAAGTAAGAGAAAGTATAATAAAAGTGAAAAAGTGTAAGAGAATAAAAAAGCTTGAAAAGAAAAGAAGAAAAGAAAAGAAAGAACAAAGGAAAAAGGTTAAAATTTTTTCTTTTCTTTAATTATATAATCTTTCTTTTATAGATAATATATTTTAAATTTTATTTAATCTTATCTTATATATAGTATTATAAAAGGTTTAATTTAAACCTGTTACTTCTTTTATTTTACTTTATAATTTGTCATATATATTAAAATTTATTTATTATTTAATTTAAGTGAAAATATTTTATTTTCTATATCATTTAAATTTCGTAATTTACTTGTACACATATTAGTTGAATATTTTACTCCTATTTATTATTTAGTTTAAGGACAAATATTTTATTTTCTATGTCATTTACATTTTGCAATTTATTTTTATGTATATTATTGAGGTATTTTACTCCTATTTGTTAGTTAATTTAAAGTAAGAATATTTTATTCATATCATTTAAATTTATATCATTTACTTTTATCCACATTAAAGTGATATTTTACCCCTATCTTTTATTTAATTTAAGTGAGAATATTTCATTTTATATGTTATTTAAATTTTATAATTTACTTTTACGTATATTAGTAGGGTATTTTGTTCTTATCTATTATTTAATTTAAAATGGAGATATTTTATTTTCTATTTTATTTAAATTTATATCATTTATTTCTATGCACATTAGTAGGATATTTTTTCTTTATTTATTATTTAACTAAAGTGAGAATATTTCGTTCTTCATATTATTTAAATTTTATAATTTATTTTTACTCGTGTTAGTGGGACATTTTGTCCCTATTTATTATTTAATTTAAAACATGAGTAATTTATCTTTTATATTCTTAAAATTTACGTCATTTACTTTTATGTATATTATAGGATATTTTGTTCCTATTTATTTTGTAATTTATATCTTTTTGTCTTTATTTATAATATTTAAATTTAAATATTGTAAATATTTAGTATTTACCTTATTTTTATTCAGGTTATACATATTATTTAACATCGTGTTAATTAGTTGTTGCATTTATATATTTTTATATGAAATAAAAGTTTATAATTTTTTTTATTATTTATTAATTAATAAGGCCTGAAAAAAAATTAGTCAGGATAGCAAAATATTTTTAATATTCTCCTTTTTTGTTAATTAAAATTTTTAATTAATAATAAAAGCAAAATATTTTTAATATTCTTTCTTCTCTTAGTAAATATTTTTCAAAAAAATTAAGATGGCAGAATATTTTTAATTTTCTCCCTTCTCTTAATAAAATAATAAATAAAAATAAGAATAAAGTAAATTAAATTAAAACAAATAAAGGTAAAAAAAATTAAATAAGATAGAAGAACGTTTTTAATATTCTCCCTCCTTTTGATTAAAATCTTTAATTAATAAAAAATTATGATGGTGAAATATTTTTAATATTCTCCTTTTTTTTAGTAAACACTTTTCAAAAAATTAAAAGACTAGAATATTTTTAATATTTTTTATTTTTTTTAGTAAAAAATATTAAAAAAGGTAAATTTGAATAATCAAAATTGAAGATCATTATATTTGTGGTAATTATCTTTTTACGAAAGTTATGGGGTATCTAACATCTTCATTATGCTTAATAAACCCTCCGAATTTAGAATCTAATTTTTTAGTGATTTATTCCACTATTATTTAAATAGATGATAATTTTATTTTTTACACTTAATTTTTGGACTACGTCAATAGTTTGGCGATTTCACTGGGGACATTTTTTCAAAAAAATTAAGCTATTAAAAAAAATATTTAATCTTGAATTATTTTAACTTATTTTTTTAAAATTTAGAATACCATATAAAATATTCAAGCATTTTATTCTTAAAATTTATTATATTTTATTGTTATTTATTTTATGTTGATACTTTTTCACGCAGAATACA